>JABSTQ010000555.1:0-111663 GCA_013358835.2 Ixodes persulcatus
AGAAAAGTGCACGACAATGTACTTTTGGTCGTGTTTTGCGGCGATATCTGTTCTGGCCTCTTCCCACCGCCAGAAATTAAGTCCGTTATAGTTGAGGCTGTAGTTGTCGTAGTAGGGTGCGGGGTGTTCGTCGTCGATGTTGCAAAATCCTCGAAAAGGATTGTCTGCCGCCTGCGGGATTTCGATCCTGGGTCCGCCACGTGTGAAGTGGGCATGTTACCATTGAGCTGTGCCACAGTCTTTGACTAGGTAGCCTCAGTGTCCTTCTATTCAGGGTGATGCCAAGCTTTGTAGTACCCGACGCCGACTGCACGCACTCTGTGGAAAAGTACAAAGAAAGGGCCGATAACAAAATGCCACCGCATCGTTGTCATTGTCTAGAGTTCGTTCCGGGAGATGCACTTTCACGTGCTCCGGAACGAAAAAGAAACAAAGCTTTTGGAGCAAAATAGTTACATATCCGTTTTGTTCCGTACGCGACGCCGATGCTTAACGACTTCGCCGTGACGTGTCGCACTATCACTGTGACCAGACTTGTGCCCGTTACTTAAAAAATGTAATGGATTACAATTACAAATTACCGAGCGTCAAATGTAATGGATTACCGTTACAAATTACTTTCGCTGAAAAGTAACGGATTACTTTACTCGTTACGTTACAAATTACTTTCACGAATGTCCCGCAACACTACTTTTCCATTCTCATACCCTCGTATTATCGTAGTCCTTGTGAAAATAAAATAGTGTATTTAAACGAAAGAATGTAGGTGCACTCGCTTCACCTGTAAGCTGACAAGGCAGCGAAAGCTGCAGCCACACTCGTCATCCCACTAGCTTACGACGACCGTAGATGATCCCTGAAATTCTGCAGATGAAGCTAGCGATGCGAATGGTCAGTAGCAGCATCTACCTCCGCTAAGAGATTCGGAGGTAAGGAACCGATCTACGAAAGCTCCTGTTTGTAACGGGCCTTTCAAGCATAAGCAAAACTTATCAAAGCTGCGCTCTCATGCCTGTAGCTTTGACGCACTGTCAGCTTATGCATTTTTGAGGGCGATGTGTAGAGTGCATGCTCAGAACAAGCTCACATTAATAGGCTGCTAAGACCGGAAATCTTGATGGTGCGGAATGCGCATTGCAGAAGAACTGTGAAAGCTCACCGTCAGTATGTGCTCAGCAGTTGCACACAGAGCTATAGCCGCCAGTTAATACTCCCATTAGCGGCGAGGTGTTTCGGTGGCGCCCTCCTATGGTTCCCTCTCGTGACGTCATTACCTTGCGAACAACAAGTTCGATGGTGTTTGTAATGAGCATCGCGGAAGATTGAAATCATTGTACTCTGAAACCAACATTGACAACACCGTCAAATTGAAATTCTTACATTACTCTTATTTCTGCCGATGAAAAATCCTTTGCTATTTGACCAGTCGTGGAAGGCCGACCACAGCGAAGCTTTCGATCTCGCACGTCGCCTGCAGTACTGAAAAATGCGTGGGCGCAAGCGCTCGTTTTTAAGTTTTGGTAGAGCGGTTCGTCCTAGACTGATATTGCTTCCGTTTCTGTATTATGTTAATATTTTTAAAAAGTAACGAGTAATTAAAGTAATCCGTTACCAATATTTTGTAATGGAATTGCATTACAAATTGCTGCCGCAGAAATGTAACGTGGCAATTACAAAATTACTTAAAAAAGTAACGAATTACAAGTAATCCGTTACTTGTGACGGATTACTTTCAAGTCTGGCTGTGACCATACCGTGGATTAATGTGGGACTGCTCGTCTTGTTTTTTAGATAGACTGCACTCGTAAATTGGATGTGGCAACGTGCACCGTGCGCAGCTGGTGCAGGAGGTACTGGTAAATCGAATGAGACTACTGTTTCTGAGAACGAGCGTGTTCGGAAGAGGGTGCAGAGCGAGACCCCACCAAAATGGCGGCCCATCTCTGCGCGAACGAGTTGAAACCCTCTCAAGGTGGCTGGACATTTCTTCCCGCGGCCGTGACGATGGCCGCCGGGGGCTGGGAGGCCAAAAGGAATTCCCACAAAGTGGTGCCAATGAAGACCTCGGCAGAATGCAGCAAATGGAGCGCGATAACGAGCGAAAGCTGCAATCGTTATAAAAAAGAACAGTAGCTAGTTCAAAGTGGAAGTTTCACGGGAACTTGGGTAATATTTCGGCGAAATTGTTTTTTTTAACTGCTATATTTTTTTTTTTTTGATTGCCCTTGGAATCTATGGTATGTGCATTTGAGATACTACTCGTACGACGAAAAACGGTGATATTGCGAAGATTTAGATGAAAACCGGCTGTAATGGTGACCGCTTCTTTGCCACTGAACTTGCTCTAAAGAGGTTAGATTGTATGAATGGGATGTCACGCTTCTACAGTGGCTCATTGCAGCTCGGCTTCAATCTTGATCCTTTGCAGCTGGAACGCATTCAGGCCCAGTTGGATGGTCTCGTGTGAACCGAGTCCCAGAAGGCAGCACTGCCCGTCCCCACCGGCAAAGTCCCCAAATCGCCCGAAGCTGCTGCCAAGATCCCCGATTGGCTGGCAGTGCCGCCACTTTTCGGATGCGACTCCGCATCATCCGGACAGCTGAGTTGCCTTCCCAACTGGAATTTCCTGGACATGTTTCTTCGCCTCATGCATCTTGCTGGCTCCCGAGCGAGCAGCTGCTTCTTTCGGTGGCTCGGATGTGTGGGTGCAGCGTTGTGCCAGCTTCGGACCAAAGCCGAGAAGCTGTCCTGAAGTTGTCCCGAAGCAGTCCTGATGTGATCCTGAAGCGCTGTGAATGCCGTGAAGGGAGTGGTAGCGTTTGTTGGCTTTCTGGGATGAGCGGTAACCTCTTCTGAGCAGATTTTCTGGGCAGCTGGGTTCAAAGGAAGTGCTTGTCTGGATCATCTTGTGCGGGCTCATTTGTGGGGTTTTAGCATATTGCTAGCTGCGGTTTTAGCATATTGCTAGCTGCATTTGATGTGGGTTTCTGATTTGCACAAAGTTACCCAGTCTGTGTTTGTATCTGGAACTTTGTAAGCTGTCTAATCTATGCTGCCATGGATAAAGGCTGGTTCTCACACTTGAGTTTTGTTTCAACGAATTATGCTGTGCAGTCTTGTGATCTCTTATGAGCAAACACATTGGTGTCATCTATCCAGTTCCTGTGAATTGCGGTGGCTTTTTCTTTTTGTTCTGTACGTGCATGCTTGTGTTCACTTGTCCGGCCTCCAAGAGTATTGAGTTGCACAAATTAACTGAGGAGACTTAATGTAATATCCCGAAATATAGCCCATTTAACATTAAAAGTAAATCGACTGAAAATAAGGACTGGGATAACTCTCGGTGAGCGATCAACAAAAGTTGAAAAAGTGCTATTTCTAGATCACGTTACTTGCTAAATTTGCTATCTCTGCGAGGGGCAGCAAAGCGTAGCTCCCCCCCTAATCAGCAATGATTGCTCATTTCCTGAAGAGGCTAACTAACCCCATTTTTGCCAATGTCACCATTGGCCCGGGCACTGCATTTACTAGAAGTGGGCTATCTTTCTGTGTTCTTGACAAGAAATAGGGGTGGGCTATCTTTAGGCGGTAGATCATCTCTCGGGATAGTCAGTACTGTATTTTTGGACTGTTAACCGCAAACTATACGTTATAAAAATGATGAGAACACTGAAAAGAAGACAAATTCACATCATATTGTTTTGTTAGTGTACGTGAAGTTCTACTCGTCAGGGACTTTTGTAACGGGAGTAAGACATGGATAAATTAAACGCTAAGTGTGGACTATGCACGAGGTTCAAACTAGAAAAAGTTTCTTTCAGCTAAACTTTGCCCCTGCCGATTATACACCTGGTGCAGACTGTAATCCAGAAAAAATGTGGTTACTCAAAAGGAAAGTCTGCCCGTATCGCCAATGAACGTCTTTTGAAAATACTCTGATGAGGTATTTACGTGTGCCTAGGTTTTTGAAGAGCCACACACTGAAGCTACCAGTGTGCATAGTTCAAAATTTGTAGTTCCAGAATTGCACATAAAAAGAGATCGAACACCAAAGCTGATGATCAGTTTCGAAACTACATACTTGTTTCTATGGATGGACCAGAAGTCTCAGAGGCAAACAAGAAACATATTGTAGTCAGATGCAGGGTAGATGGGAGAAGGCAACTTGTTCAAATTGCAATTCCACAGGCACTGCAGCAAAATACTGGCTGTTGCGCCTGCTGAAGATTTCTCTTGTTCGTAGACTTGGCTTTTGGGACCCCCACAGGCATTGACTCGGTTGAACGTCAGAGTTTCGTTGCAGCGTACCGGTCAAAAGTAAACGTGCCGCAAGCCTAGATTTTGGAATCGTAGGGGAATTTTTGTGGTCATGGAAAATATTACATTAGCTTGATCGTGCTGATAAAAACCGGGGATTATGCTGATAAAAACCAGGATCTGTCGTGAACAGTCTGGGCATATGCTGGTATTGCATCACGCGATGAGGTCACGTGGCTGGAATCGGACATCCCGGTTTGACATGACGTCATGCCACATTATTACATGACATCATCATGACATGCGAGGTCACGGCAACAACATCATGGCATGATGTCACGGTGACATCAGTTTTTCGTGACGGTACTTCGTGAAGGTTTTTCACAACGTCTTTTTGTGGCAGTTTTTGTGCACAACGGTTCTTCGTGACGGTTTTCATGAATCTTCTCATAGAATTCGACTGATAGAACACTTTCTGTTAAAATGCCCCTAAAATGCCAGGTTTCAATGCAAAATGAAATGGGCACATTGTCACGAACACTCCATGTCAAACCGCACCCTTCCAAAGACGAATGCACACAAAAGCGGCATGCTTACCATGCCATTAAGTGATGGCAAGGAGAAAGAAATCGTGGAAATGTTCATGGAGGTCTTGGGCATAAGTGGGGACTGAAGAGCACATGCCATCTGTGGCTCGACATCCCGATGAGTGATGCGACAGGTCTGAACATGCCTCAGTCGGAGGTTTTTCGAGATCTGCCGAGTGATGAAAGACCGTAGGTTGGCAATTGCACTGGCCAAATTACTCATTTACAGTAGGGATGGATCTACATTGCATTCCCACATTTCTAGAGCTGACTAAATTCACACTTTCTAAACGTCCATGTGCACCGATTTCCTAAATTGTTATCACCTGCTTGTGTGCTCCAGCACTTCAGGACTCGATTATTCCACCTAGTCTGAAAACGTTTTTCGCTGGCAAGGATCGAAGAGAATTCTTTAGGGACCAGTAAGAGTTTGAAACTTGCAGAATGTGGGCTGAACAAAAAGGAACAGTTTGAATTGTATATGTCTCGCCCCTCAGGCATTCTGTTAACCTCTCGCAGTGCAGACAGTATCATGTGGCAGAACAGTTCAAACAGTAAAAATGCTCAAATGTACAAAATCAGTGTCCATACATTGTACCATCGTCAACCATTTTGGCAGTGGCAGTTCATGGGGGGCCAGCTCTGAAGTTTTGAGAGCTTCGAATAGTGTCTTCACTAATACAAGGGACAGCCCATGCTTGGTCTTGCATCAAGAAGCCATAGTACATATTGTTGGCAGTGTTTGATGGGCTATCCAGTCTGTCTGTGGCCTGATCTGGCTTTTGGGTTACTAGGGAGGGGTCTCACTTTTGGGCAAAATGTAAACAAACATTGTAGGGATACTGTTCAAAGCGTGATGCTGTTTGTCATGATGAAAAGGCTCAAGCCTCTTCATCATGTTTTTTTGGTTTCCGTTTCCACACATTTCGTGTGAGCGAAAGGATTGTGTTGGACAAACGACCAGGTTTCTTGCACTTGAAGTCGGGTTTCAGCTCACACTTTTGCTGTTGTACCTGGTTCTCTGCACACGTTCACATCATATTTTCTGTGTGGTTGGAGATGTACCATGCCCCACATATCCAAGTTTTATCCTCTCAGGAAATCTAGTATACCTCAGTTTTAAAAGTACAATATTTAAGGGCATGTAGCACACACCTAAGTGTTTCTGCACATTGTACACCCAGAGACAAGTACGATGGAATGGTTTCACATTGTTATTCGTACACATTATTGACATCCACCGTATAGCATACTTTTGTTTTGCGTAATACCATGGCTATATTGTCTGCATTGTATTTATGATTTACTGTACCGTGCACAGCACTTTTGTGTGCCTTTTTGTTCTCAATAAAAGCATAATTTTGTAAGCTTGTGTGTTTCAACTCAAAAACTGCTTTGTCGTTCAAAGCCACCAATGTGCTTCCTGTTTGATACTCTCACGGCTATGGCACACACAAAAAAATCGCCTGGCTCAGAAAGTCATAGGCATAGAAATGCAATGAAGCTCCAATGATACTAGATAAAATTTTGTAGACTTGCCGCCATTAAAAAAAATAAAAAAAATGTCTGCCCCCTTTTTTATTTCATTCTTGTTTTTATCTTTTTTTTTCTCTTAAATTTGAATTGGGACATTTGAGTTGGGGTGAAAATGTTTCTATCAGCTTAGTATAGCGAGAGTAGTATGCGTCGCACAGAAGAAAGGTCGATGTCCGATTGGTTTCTGCCAAAGGGCCTAGAAATATTGAATGTCCAGTATACTAATTAGGTTCTTCGATATTTTAAGTAATTGAACTTTTAGTCGGTTTCTTAAACGTATGGCTTCGATCAGAAACTTGTCGGTCAGGAGCGCCTAAAGTACCCCTTAACACGCAAGCTGAGCCAGGAGGAAGGCACTCATTTGATCGAATGACGTTTTAGCGAAGGCCCACGTTTCACCGAATGACACTTTAGCGAAAAGACGGACGCCGCGAAGCGGCGTTTTCGGGTGGGCCAAATGGGTTCACATTTTTGTAATAAATTCGCTCAAATGTCGCTGTTCGCTAAAACGTCATTCGCTCATGTGAGATGAACCCGAGACCATGCTGAGAATTTCTTTGGGTGCATTCGAGGACGGGGAGGTTTTTAACAACAACCCTACGGCTGCGCAGTTCAGGGACGGCGCCAAAGGGAGGCAAGTGGTGGCCACCGCCTCCCCTCCAACTGGTCCTGCCACCCCAAAATAAATTATTATCCCCCCCCTCTTCCAGCAGTAACTAGCCGCCCGTCGTTTTCCTAATTTCCGCTCCAAAAGATTTCGACAAGCCATAAGGCCAAAAGCTTGCCTTTAATTTTTTTTTTTTTTCTTAGGGGGTAAGAGGTTAACTTTTAACCCTGATCAGGCCATCAGGCAGACGAGGCGAGGCGCGAGTAGGCAGCGGCCGGGGAACAAACACTTTGTGTGATTATCTTTCCATAGCCCGCGAAAGATGAAAGGGGAAGGAGTTCAGCCTTTCGCCGCTTCTAAGTTCTATGCGTTGTAACGATCCAGCCAAGGAATTCGATCATCCAGCTCAGGCGGCCCCGACTTCCTATTAATGGCGCCCACGAGCGCTGCCCTGAGATAACACCCCGTTGCACATTTCCACGGGTTTCTGTGCATCGCCAGCGGGATAAGCTGACATTCGGTGGTATCCCGATTCCCCCGAAACAGCAAGGCCGCGACCTGTTAATCACGGAAAGGCTTTTCGGAGACTAATGACTTTGACCTGCAGACGCCGGAAAAGGGAGCCGGCGCCTTCTACAACGAGCTGACGCCTCGGACCGTTCCCAGAGATGGCTCGCCCGCAAGCGCGGTGTCGGGGGATTAGCTGCCCGGCGACCAAGGACCTTGGCGGGATGCTGAGCCGGGGAGCCCACCCTTTCGACGATAGCGACACTGCTGGCCCAACACTTCTCGTGACGTCGCAAAGGAAGGCAATTAGCTAAAATGAAAGCTGCACATATATCAAGGGGTTTAGAAAACATTTTATTACATGAGCTAAATCCTACGTAGCACGAGTACGTTCTAAGAACACTCCGGGAATGTTCGAAAGAACATAGGCAACATTCTTGGAATGTTGCAAATTTACGTAAGAGCATTCTATCAACGTTGTCAGAAAGTGGCGCAGGCACTTATCGCTACATTCGGGGAATGTTTTCAAAGGGATATTCTTAGAACGTTCTGAGAACGACATAGAACATTACCAGGACATTCAATAAACATTCAAATATCCTAACAAGGTTCTAGGAACGCTCTCAAAACATCCAAAGAACTTCTGCAACTTTCTTTAAATGTTGCAAATTTATGCAGGGACATCCTTTCGATCTCCTCGGGATGTGACCAGGGTAGACTTGTGCGCCGGTCAGAAATCGCCGGCGGCGGCGCGCCGGTGTTTGTACCTCCGGCGGCGGCGTGTTGACGCAACACCTCCTAGAAATAAGGCCGTAGTGCTCTTCTCGTGACGTCGCAAAGGAAGGCCATCGGGGGCGCGCGTCGAAGCGAAGGCAACGCGCGTGGAACGACCGTCGTAACGTGCTTTTCGTCATATACGCGTGTCTTATTAGCTAAAATGAAAGCTGCACATTGCAACGGGTCTAAGAAACACTTTATTACACGGGCAAAACATTACACCGCTAAATAATCGATACGAAATGGCACGAGGTATGCGTAGAAGACGTCTATAAAAAATGTGATTGTTTTATAGAAAATATTGAGTCACGCAATTATTGCTGTAGGAATGCATATTTTATACAGAAATATTTTGACAAAATGGCGAGACACGCAGTGATTGGACGCAGCAATAAGATCAGTTAAAAATCAGGAAGACGTAGCCAACGCGGACGCGGCTCGACAAGTGTCACTTACGATCATGTAAGCGATGTTATCGCGTGCAGTCACTGAATTAAAATAATGTAATTTCGATCGAATGACAATATGGGGTCGACCCGCGAGCTGATTAAATCCCATATCATTTAATGAAAATATATTAACTTTCCCGTATGGCAGGGGTACTAAACTTACCATTTACAGTCAACTAATTTACTTCTCCCTATGGACTCGAGCTGCCTTAGAACAAAATATCTTATTTTGTATACATAGGTTGCACTGACGTAATTTGGTCCTCCTTTCTGGTGGCCGAACTTCCTCGAGCGTAGCCTTTACTGTGCATATTCTACGAGCAGTACACGAGCGTCGCGAGCGAGCGGAAACGAGTGAGCACAGCTTCATTATACAATTATACTTCGTTTCACTATATCTGCGAGCGAAGCCAAAGCTAGAAGCGCGAGACCAGCGCTTTTGCGTTTCTGCCCATCTCGCACGCTCGAGCAAAGCCTGAAGGCACGGAGCTTTCGTGCTCGCGCTTTCAGCTTTGCCTTCGCTCGCACATAAGGTGAAACGAAGTATAACAGCAGGTTTTGGCCACCAGAAAGGAGGAAGGATATGACGTCACGTGCAACCCATGTATACAATAATACTATTACCTTAATACAGTTAAGATTCTAGTATAAAAGCGGTAAAGGCAATAAAATAACATAAGTATAAATAAACACATAAGCACAAACAACGCACTTCAATAATCACACAAACTTGTTATTTACCTTCCAGTAAAAACTAGAATATTACCTCGCATATTTACAAATGTCGACGCTATCACGAGATTAAAAAAAAAATCAACTGCAGCACTTTACTTGCGTCTTACATGACCAAGAAAGCCCGTAAATAAGTTGTTTCTCACCTGTCGATCGTATCGACACGTCCCACAAGATCCACCACGAAAACATTTGAACACGAACTTCAGAAGTCTCTCTGTCGAGAGAGAGGTCATCCACCAGTGTCATCGTTGACTAGTTGCCACACACGTCACTCAAACCGTAGCAGGACTTGTTTCGCGAATCCACGTAAATGCCATAGTATCAAGCGAAAAAAAAAAAAAAAAAAGATACTACCCGAGACTGCGGTGACGACAAAAAAAAAAAAAAAAAAAAAAAAACGACGGGTAGGAGGATCAAAAGAACCACACACACATACACACACACACACGAGAGCAGCAGTGTTACCTCTAGAACACCTTAGCAGTGTCGGACGACCCATCTCTTGCTCGTGTGCGCTCCCTGCGGCGATGAGTCGATGACTGGAGTTTTCTTCGGTTCCTTTCCCTTCTGAAATGTCTCAGCGTTCCTTTTCAGACAGTCAGCAGCTCACGCACAACGTAAATTTACCAGAATCGGAGCCCGTACAAGGGAAGATGTCCGCATCGGAAATGCGGAGCCGGCTCATCCGAAAAGTGTGGGGGGCTGCGGGACTGCGCGTGGTCCCGCGGTTACGGGGATAATCATAAATCTAAAATTGGTACTTTCAACCTTGGTAACGCGTTGTATATTACGTTTATATTATATATATAATAAATTGTACAAGACTGCGCTTTTCACACGCGGAAAACCCGCACGAACACCACCGCGCCGCTTGAGAAGGAACATTTTTTCACGTCGATATCCGTCGATAGCTTAAATGTTCTCACGTAGTTGCGCCATGGCCTTCCTTCCTCCGACATTGTGACGTCACCACTCGGAGCGCTACGGCCTTATTTCTAGGAGGTGTTGCCCTACCTCGTTGGCGCTAAGGGGCCTTAGTTGGCGCGCCCAGACACGTTGAAAGAGTGAAAGAGAAAGTTACGATAACAAGCTTCAAAGCCAGTCATACCTTGAAAACAACTTCATCACTGTTTAACGTTATAAAATATATCAATCATATTTATTTAAAACAAAATAACGTCCGCCCACACCCGCTGGGAGCGCGGCAATCGGAAGCAGTTTGCCGGGCCGGACGTACGTCATAAATATACGCGGCAGGACGGAAGTAGTCGAGAGCTTCACCCCCTGGTCTAGACCTGTGCGCCGCCGTGCCGCGCCGCCGCCGCCGCCGGAGTCCCCAGATTCAGCACGCCGCCGCCGCCGCCGCGCATAAAATGCGGCGCGCCGCCGGTGCTTTTTTTTTTTTTTTTTTTTTGGGGGGGGGGGGGGGGGGGGGGGAGAGCGGTGTATGTGTGCGTAGTATTTTTTTTTGTTCTTCTGCTTCTGTATGAGTCTTACCTACTATACTATACATAAAAAAATGAATAAATTCACTGGGGTCTGTATGCATTTTTCCTTTCTCTTTTACTCTTGTAAATATATGAATAAATGTAGAAGTTCCATACTAAACGGAGACACGGAACGATAGAAAAAACTGACAAAACAACAAGTCTCAAACACAGTTTCTAGTTTACTTGAAGAACGAACGCTCTTATATATACTTCAAGACCCTCAACACCAAAAAAGAAACACCTCCTCTTCATACATAGTGGAACCTGAGACTGAGGTATGCAAGGAAAACTTCGAGGACGAGAAAAGAGGACTAAACACCGTCTCAAACGCAGCTAAAGATTTTTATTCCGTGCCCTCCTTATATATACATCCTCGATGTCGCCAAGCTTCCCATAAACCGCAAAGACCTCAATAGGGTTCACTTTGACACAATAGTACAGACAATTGAAACCTCTCAGCAACCAGGTATCACTTCGGTCCCAAGCCATCCAAACACACAGGGGCACTCAAAGAAACAAAACCACGAAACCGAAAAAAGGTAAGGACGTCATTCTTCCCTCGCTCTACTAATCCACAGATCACTCAAAAGGTTCACATTCACCACAATTGCACCGAGCTCACAGTTCTGCAGTACACTCCGGTCACAAACCATTCAACTGAAAACAACAAAGGCCCTCCAGCGAAATGAAATCAGCAACCGGACATCCACTAACGATAAGAAAGGCAATCTTTCCTCCCTCGCTTAACATAAAAAAAAACACACACACACACACACAATGCTGAAGGAAACACGTCCACACAAAAAACAAACGGTTAAATCTTGAGAAACGCCTTTGATTCATCCGTGAGGACCATGGATGGCTGACTAATGCAGTTTCCTGACGCTTTTATCCGGATCGTCTCTCTGACTACCCGTTTTACGTCATTCCTTTCCCTGTGTAACACTTCTGTTTCCGACCACTTTGCTTCACAATTATTGCACTCCTGTAAATGTTTAGCAATTTCTGAGTTTGGTGCGTTGTTCTTAACGTTGCGCTTATGCTCCGTAAGTCTATCATTGAGGCACCTTGACGTCTGGCCTACATACTTAAACCCGCACTCCAGAGGTATTTCGTAAACAACGCCATTGTCACACGGAACCGATCTCTCATGATGTTTTTTCGGACATTCCGCCTCTGCCTTTTGGAAAGGTGTCAACCTACTCAATTTGAAATCCGAAGAGAATATTACATCTATTCCAAACCGTCTGGCACAAGCCTTTAAATTGTGGGATATCTCATGGAAGTACGGAACAACTGCGCTACGGTTCCTTCCACTCCTTCCCACTTTCTTGCCACTGACCTCAATCGCCAGCTGTCTACTTACGAACGCTTCTTCATACCCCGCATCCTCCAACCTCTCGTATTGCCTTTTTAATGCCTGATCCATGATATGGATGCATGATTTTTTAGTGAATTTTTAATTAAAGATTTCACGATTCCTGCTTTTACAATTTTTGAATGACAACTTTGCCTTGGCAATATCGGTTTGGGTGACACTTTCCCATACTCCCAACACAACCCATTCTCTAAGTGAATTCTCAAGTCTAGGAACTGCAGAACTCCTTTGTTCGGCTTTTCTATGGTGAACCCCAGCTCCGGGGCCGTTGCTCTGATTAAACCTTCGATTGTAGCCGACAGCCCATCTTTGAATGTGCAAACAATTATATCGTCCACATACCTTCTGACAATTGCATGTTCTGGACCTATTTCATTTATCCTGTCAAACACCACACTGTCTAGCCTGTTTAGGTAGATTTCTGATAAAATCGGAGCGACTGACGAGCCTATACATACCCCTTCTTTTGTATGTACAAGCGATTGTTTTGCTCTACCACCGTAGACTGTAAGTAAGTATCTAAAATGGTCAAAAAACCCTCCACCGATACCCCCGCGCTCGACTGAAAGCTGACTAGGTTAAGCTCTAACACTTCTCTCACCGCGCTCATCAACCTTTTTTTCTCCAGTGAATAGTAAAGATCCTTTATATCCATAGAAACTACCGAACACCGTTTGCCGTGATTGACATTCAATACACTGATCAACTCCTCTGAGTTTTTCAACGACAAAGACTTATCCAAGCTAACCATTTCCAACCCTTTCTGCAGAAATTTAGACACCATTTTCTGCCAAGACCCATTTTCGTTTACCACTACACGAAAGGGCATTTCCGGTTTATGATCTTTTAAAAAGTACTTAACACTGAGCGTCAAACCTGGCTGACCCAATACGTTTTTTGCCACCTTATCTAGTTCCTCATCCTTTAAGACTGTACAAATGCTTCCCCTTAACTTCTTTAGATTTCCTTCCCATCTCTCAAACAACGAATTCATTGCTGCCTCCGATTTTTCCTGAAACACTGCCATAGGGAGGACGCCGAACGTTCCCGACTTGTCTGTTTGAACTAACTTGATTGAACTTCCCTTCAACTCTTTTTTCACTTTGTTTATACCGCCGAAATTCCTCTTTTCCTTAGGATACTCGCTTCCCGATGATTTTTTTCATCCTAGTCACTGTCTGATCCACAAACGCGGCTTTTTCATCAGAATTAACGCACTTCGCAATGGTTTGAATTGCAGAGAAAACACCCACTCTTGAAGGCTTGACATTTACACAAACTTGGGGCCTCGGGATAATAAGCTTTCTGCTCTCTCTGAGATCCTTACATTACATGGGTTGACAACGCCCAGACCGGTTTTCGGCAATGTTTGATCTATACGCCACCAACTAGATAAGTCTTTTGTCGTTGAAAAAACTCAGAGGAGTTGATCAGTGTATTGAATGTCAATCATGGCAAACGGTGTTCGGTAGTTTCTATGGATATAAGGATCTTTACTATTCACTGGAGAAAAAAAGGTTGATGAGCGCGGTGAGAGAAGTGTTAGAGCTTAACCTAGTCAGCTTTCAGTCGAGCGCGGGGGTATCGGTGGAGGGTTTTTTTGACCATTTTAGATACTTACTTACAGTCTACGGTGGTAGAGCAAAACAATCGCTTGTACATACAAAAAGAAGGGGTATGTATAGGCTCGTCAGTCGCTCCGATTTATATCAGAAATCTACCTAAACAGGCTAGACAGTGTGGTGTTTGACAGGATAAATGAAATAGGTCCAGAACATGCAATTGTCAGAAGGTATGTGGACGATATAATTGTTTGCACATTCAAAGATGGGCTGTCGGCTACAATCGAAGGTTTAATCAGAGCAACGGCCCCGGAGCTGGGGTTCACCATAGAAAAGCCGAACAAAGGAGTTCTGCAGTTCCTAGACTTGAGAATTCACTTAGAGAATGGGTTGTGTTGGGAGTATGGGAAATTGTCACCCAAACCGATATTGCCAAGGCAAAGTTGTCATTCAAAAATTGTAAAAGCAGGAATCGTGAAATCTTTAATTAAAAATTCACTAAAAAAATCATGCATCCATTTCATGGATCAGGCATTAAAAAGGCAATACGAGAGGTTGGAGGATGCGGGGTATGAAGAAGCGTTCGTAAGTAGACAGCTGGCGATTGAGGTCAGTGGCAAGAAAGTGGGAAGGAGTGGAAGGAACCGTAGCGCAGTTGTTCCGTACTTCCATGAGATATCCCACAATTTAAAGGCTTGTGCCAGACGGTTTGGAATAGATGTAATATTCTCTTCGGATTTCAAATTGAGTAGGTTGACACCTTTCCAGAAGGCAGAGGCGGAATGTCCGAAAAAACATCATGAGAGATCGGTTCCGTGTGACAATGGCGTTGTTTACGAAATACCTCTGGAGTGCGGGTTTAAGTATGTAGGCCAGACGTCAAGGTGCCTCAATGATAGACTTACGGAGCATAAGCGCAACGTTAAGAACAACGCACCAAACTCAGAAATTGCTAAACATTTACAGGAGTGCAATAATTGTGAAGCAAAGTGGTCGGAAACAGAAGTGTTACACAGGGAAAGGAATGACGTAAAACGGGTAGTCAGAGAGACGATCCGGATAAAAGCGTCAGGAAACTGCATTAGTCAGCCATCCATGGTCCTCACGGATGAATCAAAGGCGTTTCTCAAGATTTAACCGTTTGTTTTTTGTGTGGACGTGTTTCCTTCAGCGTTTTTTTTTTTTATGTTAAGCGAGGGAGGAAAGATTGCCTTTCTTATCGTTAGTGGATGTCCGGTTGCTGATTTCATTTCGCTGGAGGGCCTTTGTTGTTTTCAGTTGAATGGTTTGTGACCGGAGTGTACTGTAGATCTGTGAGCTCGGTGCAATTGTGGTGAATGTGAACCTTTTGAGTGATCTGTGGATTAGTAGAGCGAGGAAAGAATGGCGTCCTTATCTTTTGTTCGGTTTCGTGGTTTTGTTTCTTTGAGTGCCCCTGTTGTTTGGATTGCTTGGGACCGAAGTGATACCTGGTGGCTGAGAGGTTTCAATTGTCTGTACTATTGTGTCAAAGTGAACCCTATTGAGGTCTTTGCGGTTTATGGGAAGCTTGGCGACATCGAGGATGTATATATAAGGAGGGCACGGAATAAAAATCTTTAGCTGCGTTTGAGACGGTGGTTTAGTCCTCTTTTCTCGTCCTCGAAGTTTTCCTTGCATACCTCAGTCTCAGGTTCCACTATGTATGATCTACACCAGCTCGCCTGCACTTTAACCATCTTTTAGTCCTTCAGGTTTGTGTCGTTAAAAGAACTACTCAAAGCTACAAACTTATGATATAATAATATAAAATATAGTTACGAGAAATATTAAAGAGCAACTGTGGTTTATGCGGGCATGTTCAAGCCATGACCATTGCCTTCTATTGCTTTGCAGCAGTAGTGTAGAAACTATAATTAAAGTACGGCCACCAGCCAAGTCCTAAACGCGTAGGAGCCCTACGTTTCGAACCGACTTGATTCTTCGTCAGGGGCGACTGTGGCCGTTAAGAAGCGGCGTTGGTTCGAAACGTAGGGCTTCTAAAAGTTTAAGACTTGTTTGATCGCCATATTTTAATTATTGCGTTTTCCAACCAGAGAGATTTCTCTGGAATGTTTAGTTTCAAGTGTAGAGACTGTAGTGCAACGTACTTTCTTCGAAAGTGAGAAATGACTTCAAAAAAGAAAAACCAAACCACGACACGTATGGGCGCCACCGTACCATTTTTCTTGCAGCTAGCCACCTCGCAAAATGGCACTACGCACTACTTTAAAAACACGTAGTCCTTTATTTGCTTATTGCCGAGCGTCGCGACCCAAGGGACCCCGACACTTCTGCGCTGGCCTGTTAGCAGCGGCGCGCCGCTCGCGTGGCTGCCTGAGCTTGGCCAAATCGTGGTGGAAATCGCCAGGGACCATTTAACATACGGGCGACCTCGGCAAACGCATTCTACTTCCGGGTGGGCCACATTTTGTGGGACACCCGGTCGTGTGACACCACTTCAGAATACGAGCTCTTTCGACCTTCTCAAAATTACTCGAGCTCTATCGAGCGTGCAGGCGTTTTTTTTTTTACCTTTCGTACGCTACATGCACATTGCATACTTAGTCAAAGTAAAACGACCCATCTTCGTTGGGTCCTTTTACTTTGACATTCCATCTACTTGTGTTGAAATGCCATACCCTTTTAAGCATTCGTTGCGACAATCGTTAATGACATGATCGTACTCTGCTTTTGTTTAATACTTCGAGTTCGCCGAGCTCCAATTACAAGAAACTCCAGGGTGTTTACTACGGTTGATCGAATGCCATTTCGTCGAAGCACGTTTTAGAAAACGGGCACGTTTTGTCAAAGCACGGTTTAGAGAAAGCAGAGTCTCAGTTTAAAGAAATGTCGTTTATCGAAAAGGGGGCGCTATTTAAAAAAGGCTTTTCTACTTCGCGCGTGTATCACTGGTGCGCGTGTTAACCCAAGCCCCCCGCTGCGTGCCCGCCACTTCGCGGTGGCCGTCTGCGGCGGCTCATTACGAAAATGTTAACTCACCTCACTTATCCCTACACGCCGCTTCGCGGCGGCCGAATTCGCTAAAAGGCGGCTCATTGCCGTTTTCTCTAAACTGGGTCTCTCTATAAAGGAATTCGATAAACTGGGGTCGGTAAAACGGCGTTCGCTAAACCGAGCTTCTCTAAACCACATGCCTCCGAATCCAGGAATAGGAACGTCGAATCGCGATATACCCAGAAACGTTGTGCTCGTGCGTTTCGCTTTGTTCGCGCTTACGATGAAACAGAGTATGGCCCGCGCGATCACGCTGGCTGAGCGAAGCCACAGCGTCTGCACTGAACAAGCACAAGGTGGGAACGAAAGGCGGGTGCTACAAGGCATCGAAGCCAGACTAGCGCTGAGAGCATGTGACAATTGGTATAAACCAGAAAGTCGCGGAGCGTCTGGTCACATATCACGCTTTCGGCACTGGATATGTTGATATGTCGGCGGCACCGGCATGAACGGAATGACAAGTTCATTTTTCTTCTTCACTCAGGTGCTGCTGCTCTGTTCGGGAACAGCACGATCTGAGGAGGGATTTTTCACCGTGCCACAGGACCTTGTTTCGACTGCAAAAAATGCTTCGTTTGAGCAGCGATCTTCTTTTCCTGTGGAGTGGCTACGAGTCACGAACCCGTGTATGACAAGACAAGCGCCAGGAACATCGGCATTATCAGAAGGGGCGGTTTCTTCGTGGCTGGAATTCGGGCGTACCGACAGTGGGCTCGGCGGCACCGGCATGAACGGAATGACAAGTTCATTTTTCTTCTTCACTCAGGTGCTGCTGCTCTGTTCGGGAACAGCACGATCTGAGGAGGGATTTTTCACCGTGCCACAGGACCTTGTTTCGACTGCAAAAAATGCTTCGTTTGAGCAGCGATCTTCTTTTCCTGTGGAGTGGCTACGAGTCACGAACCCGTGTATGACAAGACAAGCGCCAGGAACATCGGCATTATCAGAAGGGGCGGTTTCTTCGTGGCTGGAATTCGGGCGTACCGACAGTGGGCTCGGCGGCACCGGCATGAACGGAATGACAAGTTCATTTTTCTTCTTCACTCAGGTTGGTGATAATCGATTTTATAGCTGCATTCGTGATGATTGTCGCTGTTTGCTAGTGCTACCGAGCCCACATGCCCTGTGTTTAATTGTTTCTGAGTGTTGTGATACCATCGCACTGTTACTTTTGTGTTGTGGTGATATAGAAACAAACCCTGGCCCCGACACCGCGGCCAAGCTGCAGGCCATCCTTGACGGTCAAAATGAAATCAGGAAGGATATAGTGGAAATGAAGGAGAAATTGGCTAACGTAGAAAAAGCTGTATCGGGGATGGCTGAGATCACAAAGAGGCTTGATGAGTCCGAAAAGGAAGTATCTGTAATGCGTGCTACTATGGACAGCATGTTAAGGAAGATTGACGACCTTGAAAATCGTAGTCGGCGTAATAATTTGGTAATTTGGGGGCTAGAAGAGGCTCCAAACGAAAACGAGCAAAAACTGAGGGGCGAAGTGATCGAAAGAATATTTCGGGATAAACTGAGTGTTTCTGTAACGAGTGTCGAACGCATACATAGAATGGGAAAGTCTACAGAGGATAGGCCTAGGCCTGTCATCCTGAACCTGGGAAATTTTAACGAAAAGAGGGAAATATTACACAATGCTAAAAAGTTGAAAGGTACGAACGTTTTCATTAACGAAGACTATTCCAGCACTGTCAGACTGAAAAGGCAGAAACTTTGGCACAGCGCCTCTGAAGACCGGAAGAACGGAAAAAAAGTCGCATTGGTTTTTGATAAGTTGAAGGTAGACAGTGTTATCTATGCCTGGGACGAAGTTACAAGTCACCGTTTTAGAGTGAGTGATCGGGCGTCCGGCCGTGTGACAGAGGCTCATACTGCTGTACAGGAATGACAGGAGCGCATTGATAAGTTTCGGTTGTTGAATGTTAATGCCCGCAGTATTGTCAACAAGAGCACTGATTTCGAACACATTCTGATTGAGCAACAACCCGATGTCGTAGTGATGACCGAAACGTGGCTGCATCCCGCTATCCTTGACTCTGAAATTTGTCCTCCTGGATATAACGTGATAAGAAATGACCGTAGCAGTCGAGGGGGAGGTGTGGCCATCTTCATTGATAAAAGAATAAAGTACTCGGTGCTACAGAGTCCGCCTGACTTAGAAACAGCGTGGTGTAAGGCGTATCTAGGATCCCAAGAATTTATTATTGGTGCTGTTTACCGTTCTCCAGGAGTAGGTGTGGATGCCATTAATAAATTGGATGACTTCCTGCGTCACTTGCGCGTACAGCACAAAAATGTTGTAATTGCGGGAGATTTCAATATAGTGGGTGTAATGTGGGATGAAATGTTGCCTGGAACGCGGGAACGTGAAACCACGACTGGGATCCTAGATTTATGCTTTTCCCATGGGCTAAAGCAGGTTGTTCGAGAGTATACACGCATCCAAGGCAATAGTAAGTCAGTTCTCGATCTCATATTTTTAAGCGAAGGCGTTGCATCTCGACCGTACAATGTTGAACTCTTCCCCGGTTTTTCAGATCACCTGATAGTTAGCGTGACCATGACCTTGACGCCGTTTAGAAAAACGCCCAGACCCGTTTCGTCCTACAGAGACTTCGGCATGGCTGATGACACGGCTATTCTAGACGAACTGGATTACCACTATGGGCCGTTTGAGGAACTTAGTCGTGATGAGTCAGTAAGTGTTAATGACCTCTGGTTGAAATTTAAAACACTTGTTCATAAATGTATAAATATGTATGTACCCTTGAAAAGAAAACGTAAACGAATGCATAATCCTTGGGTGACGAGAGAAGCTATTCACTTAAAAAGGAAAATAGGGCGGCGCAGATTACGGTGTCGTCGTACACCTAGTTCGGCATTATCGGATGATATCTCGGCTTTAAGCATGAAGCTGAAATCTGTGCTAAAAGAATCTAAATCCAAGTTTTATAACGTGACAATGCAAAAGTTTATCCGTGAGTCACCGCAAAAGTTTTGGAGCCATTTGGCACCAGCTAGGAAGTCTGTTTCCGAGATCAAAACGGAGCAAGGAATTATAAATGACAAGCGAGAAATTGCAGTTCAATTCAACGAGTTCTTTGCAAGCGTCTTCACAAAAGACGATAAGCAGTCTGTAGAGTTTAGATCACCTGCTCAAATTCCACGGGCTGATGATGACCTGCAACTGTCAGTTGAGGGTATTTTGGCTTTGTTGCTTGACTTAAAAACTTCTAAATCCATGGGGCCGGACGAAATTCCAAATTCTTTTCTAAAGCGATATGCAGAATGGACGGCAATGTATCTACACTTAATTTTTAAAAAGTCGATTTTGACTAGCACTGTACCCTCTGACTGGAAGCTCAGTAAGATAATTCCAATACTGAAAAGTGGAGATGCTAAGTCAGTATGCAATTACAGGCCCATCGCGCTAACGTCGACATCGTGCAAAGTTCTTGAGCATATTGTTTCTAAACATATCCGGCAATTTCTTTTATCGAATCATGTTCTCAGCCAGTACCAGCACGGCTTCCGTAAGGGGCTGTCAACGGTTACGCAACTAGTAGAAACCATTCATCACTTTTGTGAGGTATCGGATCGTAAGGGACAAACGGACATCATATTTTTAGATTTTAAGAAGGCATTCGACAAAGTTAATCATAGAAAACTCTTAATAAAATTGATTTCCATCTTGGGAGATAATAAGATTGTTCGGTGGATTGAGGCCTTTCTAAATAATCGTCGACAGTTTGTAAGTATTGAAGGGGTTAGCTCGGACGAATGTGATGTGAACTCGGGTGTTCCACAGGGTTCTGTCCTGGGTCCCTTGCTGTTCTTGGTTTTTGTTAATGACCTTATCGAAGATTCACCCGTAAAAGCCAGATTATTTGCCGACGATTGTGTTATTTATACTGAAGTAAAGTCCGTTAATGATCAAATTATGCTAAATGAATATTTGTCTCAGATCAATGAATGGTGTGTTAAGTGGCAAATGTCGATAAACTTAGACAAGACAGTATGTATGACGATCACTCATAAACGACAGCCGTTAGAATATGTGTATATGCTGCACGGAAAAGCATTAAGCCGAGTGTCAGAGTTTAGATACCTTGGTCTTACAATAACCTCAAACTTAAGTTGGACACCGCACGTTAGCAACATAATCGGAAAAGCTAATAAAAGACTAGGATATATTAGGCGCTCTCTTAAACTCGCTTCCTCGGAAACAAAGCTCACAGCATACAAGATGCTAATAAGGCCTCTATTAGAATACGCATGTGAAGTCTGGGACCCGCATGTTAAATATCTCGTATCAAATCTGGAGCAAGTTCAACGGCGTGCGTTACGTTTTGTTTTTTCTAGCTATAGACGGCTGGACTCTGTGTCACCTCTTTATAAAAGGGCAAATCTACCCCTCCTTCAAGTGCGCAGGAAGCAGAAGCGGCTTAATCTTTTTTATAACATAATGAATAACCTGGTTCTAGTAAATAAACAACAGTATATTAATGAGAGCATGTCGCGTATAACCCGCAACAAGCATGCTCGGCATGTGGAAGAACGGAAGTTTTCCAAGGACTGTCTTAGGTATTCGTTCTTTTTGCAAACAGCCCGAGAATGGAACAAGCTACCGGCACATGTCGTGACCGCTGAAACTCGAGAAGAGTTTAGTTCCCTTGTTTCAGAGATTTCTAACAGCAGTACCTAGAGTTGTCGTTTCATCGTGGTGTTGAATACGTGTTATTAATCTGTGCATTTTGAACGCGTGTATTTTTTTTTTTTTTGTGTTGTGCAAATCCACTCCTATCTTGGTCCTGTGTAGGACCGATAGTATTTCAAATAAATAAAGTAAATAAAAGTTGCAGGTGACAACGGCAGCGGTCACTCTCGTTTTGAAAGCGAAGGCTCGGCGCGATGTGCTAGCGCGTTGCCCTGGCATCACAACGAGATTCAGCCGTCGGCTATCATTGGTCCCATTTCTTGGTGTGCAGTGCGGCAGACAGAGTGACTCCGTACTGATCATTCCTTTGACTCCTGGATATTCTCGCCGTTCTTCCGCAAAGCCGATCTCGGCGACATTTGGTGTTAGGCAAACGGCGCGTGCCGCGAGCCGCCGTTCCGCAGGAGTGACTTCGCTCGGCGACGCTGGAAAGCCCCACGCTGATTCGCTGAGCTATGCTCTTTTCGAATGTGCTGGCGTCGATTTGTTGAGTCTAACATGGAGCCACCATGGAGCACCACCGTGTTTCTGACGCTACGCCTAGGTAAGGTCAAACTGTCACACAATGCAACGTATGCAACATACGAGTTATAAAGCCACGTCGGCGATCAATAAACGTACTATTTAAAATTACACTGTGTCAGTACTAACGCCAACATGCAGAATCAATCGGGAGTACCAGTACTAGACGCCACGGTGCAAGCGGCCATGGCGTCTATCATACGTTTATTTTGCAGAGCGAGGCAGATCGCCAGAAAGTAGAAAAGCTCGCGAAAACGTCTCGCGGCACTGCCAGACGACTTTGAACCAGAGGTACCAGGAGTTTGTCTTTGCAATCCGCAACCACAAACAGCAAGATAAGTATGACGACTGTTTGATGGAGCGTCACACGCTTGCTGAGGATTGCGATTTTGGGTCAGTGCGTGAGATAATGGTCCATAATCGAATCTTCCTTGGAACACTGAACAAAAAACTGCAACAAAGACTTGTCAGCGAAGACCCGTCGTAGAAGGTGATCCAGCACTGTAGAGTGGAAAAACAGGGAGCGGAACAGTTCCAAGAGATACAAGCTGCAAAGTCTGCAACAGTGATGCCCCAAGTATGGTCCCTAGGGAAGATACTTCGAGAACATACATCGTTTTTCTCCGGAAAACCTTCCAATGGAAAGTGTTGGTGCCCAGTGTGGGTACAAGACTCACACAAACCGGTATTCTCAGCTAAAACATCCTAGTGTAAGGCATGTAGACGCAAGCTATAATTTACGCGGGTGCGCCGTACGCTAGAGAAAAAAAGGTTCCAGAGAATGGAGGAAGAGCAGAGCAATAATTCCGTTGAAGCAACATGCTCCCAGCGAGTTTAAGAAAAAAAGAGTGTCCACCGCGGGCCAGCTCATGAACTAAAGAGTGGACACAAGAGCAAACTGTTGTGTTATCTCGGAGACGCAACTGCACACCCTAATGAAACTTTCAGTCCAAAACTGCAGTGTACGCCTCAGTTCTTTCTTTGGAGATGTGGAGACTGCGCAGGGCCAAACGTACCCAGCAAATTCCGCACAAGGGTTGTATGTCAAACATTGACTCTACGTCGTGAAGCAAGACGCATGGGTAACTTTGAGCGAACGGTTTGAGAAACCCTACAGATATTCCAACCAATAAAAGCTGTTCTTCTAATGAAGTATGTAGGTGTCTTTGAGGAACTTGGAGCGACCAAAGGTGTGAAGTGCAGCTTGAATTTAAAGTCTGACGCTGAAGGTATGATCCAGCAGCCAAGAAAGGTTCCTGCGGCCCCCAGGGAGGACCTGAAGAAAAAGCTAGATCGAATTCTACATGATGACAGCGTCACACCTGTGTCAAAACCGAATACAACACTGAACCCATTTCTTGTAGTAAGGAAGTGCAATGGAAAGGGACACCCCAAATGGTGAATACAGCTCTACTTCGAGAACAGTTATCTATGTCAGCACTGAAAGACATCTCATCTCGCGAGCAAAAAGCAAAGTAGTTCTCAGCTCTAGATGACTATACACTGGGTCAACTTTGTAGAATTGACAGTTGGGCACGTTCATTTGAGGCGATCGTGAAAAACAGCGCGAAAGAATCAAGGGCGAAAAGGGAGGACTACAGAGAACAAGCGGTGACTAACAGCATACTTTTATTAGAATGTATAGTATGCACTGTGTTCGCGCAGGCAAAGGGCGCACCGTGGCTTTTACGCTTCTCTCTTTCTCGTTTCTCACTCCACGTTCTAGCCAAGATCCAGAAATTGCATCTCACTGTTGGTTAAAGTCAATAGAGGTTGGCTCACGCATGAGGATCTTTTTTTTGTAACGCAATGCACATTTTTTTTCCTTACACGTTTGGTCAAGGTGTTCCAACGGCGCTTGTCCTGTGTAGTCCACCCTTTTGTCCTTGTCTTTTTCGTGCTGTTTTTCACTATAACTTTGTGCGGACAATTGGAGAAAGCTAGGGGGGGGGGGAGGGAGGGGGCAGCAGAGCTAACTTCTTCGTATTATTGCGCGAACTAGTTCCGGCAGGCACGTAGCCAGGATTGTGTTTTTGGGGGGGGGGGGCGCCCATGACAAAATGCTGTATGAGGGGAAGGGGAAAGAGGAGGACCCAGCAAAATGAAAGATTTCAGGGGGGGGGGGAGGAGGGGGCCCGGGCCCCATGCCCTCCCCCCCCCCCCCCCTTGGCTATACGTGCCTGAGTTGCGGCGATTTTTAGTTTCTGTTACAGTTTGGGTTTTGGTGCGACAGGCACGCATTTCCTACAGTTCACCATTTCGGCTTAGAATCGCAGATGAAGGTGCTGAACCGAAATTGCTGAGCATCCAGGCATATCCACCGCTCTTTTCCTTACGTTTCACCTGTTTCTAAAGACAAGCCAACGCTTCAACTAAAGCACTCGGACAGAATTTCAAGTAAATTACACCTTGGTACATCTCGCAAAGTTTTATTTGTCTTGCCACTGCCGCAAATGTGCGAGGTCGGTTTAAGAAAGGCCGTGAATTTAATCAGCGTTTTTGCTTTGAGGTCAGTGATACGTAAACTCTTCTGATATTAAATAATCATAGCAGCGACGCGACATACTGAAATACGAGCACGCACACGCTCCGCCGCAAACTAAAATCCCATTTGGATCGCGCTGAGTTACCGCTGGCCCTAGGGGGGTCGGTGGTACAAAACGAACTCTGAAGACGTACAGCCAAAGAAATCTGGCTCTGCAGAATTCAAGGATCCTGGGCTTAATCACGACCATTTCTCGCTTACGCATGTGACGCCTCTAACCAACTGTTATGCGGAAACAGAATGCAGCTGTGTTTTCCTGTCTTACTTCTGCGTACAGGTTGCACACCACTTGTTTGATTGGTTTTGACAACTTTTGGTTGCTAGGTTCTGCGAAAATCTTATGCTGCGAACATATCTGAAAGCTCACTGAAGGCACCGACGATACACCACACACGAGAAAGACGCATGTTTGTTTTTCTGAGAACTAGAAAACCTGCGGCGAACTTAAACCAAGAACACCCGAAGAAGCGAAACAAATGTTCACTTTTAATCATATCCTGACGAATAATATAGTAACATTGTGAAAGTGAAGCTAAAAAGAACAATTTTATCATTTGTAGTTGGTTAAGTTGCACCCAACAAATTACTTTGTTTTGAACTGTATTCAGCTGCGCAGAAACACGGCATGCTTCGGCTCTTTTGTTTTGGCTCCATTGCCACAGAACGTTGTCCCTTAGTATAATAATAATAATAATATTTATTATTCCGTGCCTCAGAACGACTGAAGTCAGTCTTGGCATGAGGCACATGCGTACAGTGAACAAAACACATGCGGGAATGCTACATGACTATGCATCGTAGAGTGAAATGTCAAGTTCACGTTTAAAAGAGATGAAATCTGTAAAAGCATCTAAAGAAGATTTTGATGAAATGTCATTAAAACAGAGCTGCATACGGGTGGTCGGACAGAGCTTCTCGTGTGAATCAGGATAAAACAAGCATGCGTGTCGGCTGAAGTGTACCGGAACATGAAAATTAAAAGAACATACCAAGCTGCTATCTATCTGGCCATGAATTATCTTGTGCATCAGTAGTAAATCTCTCGCAGTTCTTCGACTTGATAACTTTTGTAAGCCGAGATTCCCGAGTATGTAGGCATAGTCGTAGTGGCACCTACGTTGAAAGTATCGGTCGTAAACAATTCTAGTAAACCTCTTCTGAACATTTTCAATCTGTAAAGCATCCGTCATTGTAATAGAATTCCACACAACACTTGCAAACTCAAGCCGCGAACGAATAAGGCTAGGAAATAATCGAATAATACATATTAGGTTTGAAAACTCTCGGGTTAGTGGCGAGATCATGTCTAGCAACCTTATAGTTGAACCCACAATCTGACAGACATGATGAGAAAAAGAGAGATGGCTGTCGAAATAAACACCGAGGTCACGAACCACTGACACACGTAATATAACAATGGAATCAAGAAAATAGTCGTTAGAAATCGCCTCCCGTCTTCTACACATTGATAGCACTTTCGTTTTATCGGGATTAATCAAAAAAAGTTTGACGAACACCATTCCTGCACTCGTGACACATCGTCCTGGAGAAGTTCACAGTCAGCGACTGATCGTACATTCAAATATAACATCAGATCATCTGCAAATAGCTGCAACGGCGAGTTCTTTACGCAGAATACAACATCATTAATGAATACAAGAAACAAAAGTGGCCCCGGGTTAGCCCCCTGTGGGACACCGGACGAAGGAACAAACGTGTCTGAAAAACTGCCACCAATGCGCACACTGCTTTTACGATCAGTAAGATAAGACTGAAACCACTCGGTAAGTACGGGAGAAACACCATACAGAGAAAGCTTATGCAAAAGTAATTTATGATTTACTCTGTCAAAAGCTTTGGACATGTCGAAGTAGACGGTATCAACTTGACTGCGAGTGAGAACAAAAGGAACAGAATATTGAAGGAACGAACAGAGGTTCGTTTCCACCGAACGACCCTTCGAGAAACCATGCTGCAGAGCGCTTAGCTTATGCCGAAAGTAGTAAGACAGTCGGGCATGGATAACTATCTAAAAAACTTTAGAAAAGGCACATAGTAAAGAAACCGGTCTGTAGTTGTTTACCTCAGAAGCGTCACCGTTTTTGTGGACTGGTACGACAATCAAACTTTTCCACAGGGACGGGAATATACACAGTCGCAAAGAAAGGTTACAAATGTGCTCCAAAACAGGCGCAAATAACTGTCCGCAGCACTTAACGATAAAGCTCGGTATCTGGTCAAAGCCCACTGACAACTTTGGCTTCAGTTTCTTTATCGCTTCCAAGATTTCAACCGTATCCACGCGAGTGATATTCAAAGCGTCATCGCAAACACAATTTTCAGACGAGGTAGCACCAAGGAATATATCTGAAGAGTAGCACTCTCGGAAGTGATTTGCGAAACCATTATCTACTTCTGGCGGAGAAGACACGTATATTCGAGACCCACTCCGTAGAAAAATGCTGTTAGTTGTGTCCAACGGACACAACTAACAGCATTTTTCGGGACATTGGACGGGACGGGACATTGGTTATTTCATCAAGATACGACGGGATCCTTCCTGTGCATGTTTGCTACGACGTTTTGGGGTTATTTTTTTTTTCAAGGACGCGCTTTTGTAAGTCAGCTGCACCAGGCGTCTTCCAGAGAAAAATGCAACATGTCTTTGAGGGAACGGAAGCTGTCCAAATAATTATAGGCGACATTCTGGCTGGCAGGAAACTGCAGGAAAAGTACTATGAAAGTCTGTATGGGCTTCCTTAGCAGTGCAGAAACGTCAACCTGACGTTGAACAAGGCGAAATACAATTTCCTGCTAACAGAAGTTAGATACCTCGACCATATCTCGGACAAAGGCATACAAGTGTACCTAGAACGAATGAGTGACATTCTTAGTACAACAAGACTGCAAAAAACCAATGCCAATGTTTTTAGTATTATCACCTACGTAAAGAGGTTTGTTTTACGTATTCCTGAACTATGCTGCACGACGAGAGCTCCTAAAAAGAATCTGTTCTGGATGCAGGGACCAGCTTCATGAGAACAGTTTTCAGTCACCTGGAAATGTTCTGATGAAGGCCGCAGTGTTGTGACTCTACGGCAAGTAGGAGCCTCTCATCTTTTCAGTTGACGCAAGTTCTCGTGTCAAGGAGCCATCCTGTTAACAAAGTGGACAGCCCGTGTCCTACTTATGCCCAGATGCTCCGAGACCCCACAGTCGGCGGGCGGAGCGGGCACACCCAGCGTGTGGAGGGGAAAGCCTCTTGGGCAGTCGTAGCCGCCTGGCGGGTGTTCGACGCACAACACGCCTCGCCCCAGAAGCTTAGCCCTGACGCAGCGCGCCCGGATGAATCCAAGAGTATGGGGGCGCTGCCGAGCACAATGAGCTAAAACACGAAATCGCAAATATGATGGTTGTGCTGCTGGAAAAAATACGTGGAGAGGGAAGTTTACACGACGTTTCGGGCGGACGCCCTTCTTCAAGTGACAGACGCAAAAAACGGCAAAAAACTGGCAAGGGTCGTACACGTCACAAAAATAGGGGTAGGTACAATTCCCGAGAGGGAGGGGAAGGCGAGACCATTAGAGGACGGAGTAGAACTTCTTCGCTTCTCATATGCAGCTAAAAAAAGGAAAAAAAAAGGCCCCCATGTTGCACTTCTTATTAAGCCCGCACCGACGGACCGCCGCAGAAAATCCAATGGGAGCCTCGTTCCTTGATGACGCGCGACAGCCAATGGGAGCCTATGCCTCAGATTTGGGTCACAGACGACATTGAGACAGGGGATTTAATTGGAAAACCTTTATTGTTGGCTAGAGTTACAGGTGGAAAGAGCCGTCTGGCGCGGCTTTAAAGCTGATTACGTAGGTTCGCTCCATTGGACAGTTAATGTCTTCGCATTAACAATGCACGAAGTATTAGGGGCGCAAAAAGGAACATCTCGTCGCCGTCTCGTATGTTGACGGACAAAGAGGTTGGGCACCTGGAACTGGAGCTGTCAGCGGCGCTGACGGTAAGACGTTTGCGTTGAGGTCATGCGGGACGTGGTCCCTCTTCCCCACCCCTCATTCCCCGGCTGGAGAGTGCTCTCCTCTTTCGTTCCCCCTCCCCCCTCCCTTTTTCCGCTAGGTCTACGCCTCCTTCTCTACTTCTACACGGGACTCGGCCCCTTTTATGGCGCGTTCACACTGGAGGCGGATCCGCAAACGCGAAGCGGATCCGCGCGTTCGCAACCGCAAAGCGGCTAGGATCGGGCGGTTGGAGCGCGTTTTTGCCAACCGCTTCGGGACCGATTTCTCCCAACCGCTTTCACGAACCGCAGAGCGGCAACCAATCACAACGCGACACTGACATGACTTCAGTGACTTTCGAAACAAGATGGCACATGTCACTGTTGAGGCGTCCAAGGCACTGTAGTCCTAGCGTTACAGCAGACAAATCAACGGAAAAACGTGATGTCCACGTCCGTCACTTAAATCCGCCGCGAAAAGAATTGACTCGTAATCTTAACGGGCTTCGCACCGATGATTTGGTTCCGGTAAGAGTTTTGTTTATTATTCCGGATGCCACAGCCCCAAGCGAAGCTCGCTGCCTTGTTTGTCTCTGCCGGTAGAACGTCGGAATTCGCCCCTGATTGACCGAAATATCAGTGTTTCTACCCACTAAGACTGTCGCGTGAACTGTCGAAATTTTTCGCCACCCTGCATGACCACCACGAAGGCCGATAGAGACGTCGTGAGCCTGATTGCGTATCTAACGCACTACTGCGGAGCGGGCAGAGTACATGCGCTAGCTCGACCTGTAACGTTTACTACTACCAAAAGAAATAAAGGGAACAAACTCAAGAAATAAGGTGTACGTACCAGACGATGCAGAGGTAATCTATACGGCGTTTATTTGAGCGTAATGTCAAATAAACAGTAGACTCAATCGACGTGCGAGTGACGAGAGGAGAGTCCGTCACCAACGATGCCACGACCGGCTAGCACCGAGCACATTCCCCGCATCACGGTCCACCCCAACGCTCACTACTTCAAAAATTATAAGAGCGAACGAGGGGCGGAAACTGGCCCTCTACCCCCAAAACAAGGTCAGATATTCATGCCGGAAGGGTCCACTTCGAAGAAAAGGTCGGGGGCATCCTGTTCTGAGTCAGCAAGGCGCGCCTAGCTGGGCTTCGCTTGTGGGCGAGATCGAGGGAATCAAAGGTGAGCTTTGCGGGTCCATGCCTCTTTTTTTCGCTGGCTGAACTCGTGATGCGTGCGATCATCCCGAAAAAAGATCTTCAGAGTTCCATAATACCTACATTTTTTACTTTGGATCGTGGGTTAAAGTGGATTTTGGATTGCAAAACAGGGTTGCCAACGCAAGTCTCAAAAGATCACGGGTGATCGCCGAGAAACCGCCAACAGCCTCTCGGTGTGTCTGAACGGGGTCGCTTGCGAACCGCATCCGATATCGCTTCGAGAACGCGGATCCGCTTCCAGTGTGAATGCGCCATTACACCTCTCGTTCCTTTCCACATTTTCCGGCTCGCCGCTTTTCGCATTACCTCTGAGAATTCCAGAGGTCGGTGCTCGCCGGCGTTAAAACCTTGTGCGCTGCAAGTCGAAAGATGTGTTGTTTTGTCCGTCCTTCATGTTTTATTCTTTCTCGTGATTAAATTTTTCACCAACACACTCAACAAAAGTGTACGTTATTGTTATTGTTATATTTTCAAGGTGAACATCAGATATGCAAACTCCAGAAATCCGACCGTTATATTCATCCTCATTAAAATTTCAATAGACTCGGTAAGTTCCTTACCAAAACATTTATTTATATTTAAATGATGGCATGTATAATGCTGAACGCTTTTTTTCTAACAGACTTTTCAAAAATACGTTTATGGTACGGATCCAGAAGACCCAGCTAATCCTGTAAAAAACTACACTTCATCCAAGAGCACATTGAAACAATTTGCAAAAAGTTATGAACACGCTTTGGCTGACACAGTGATGTTTGTCACAGGGTAAGAATTCTTATTGATCCCAATTCTCGCATTTATGATAGACCTCGTTAACTAAAATAGTTCAATGACTGAACTAGAATTGAGAAAAACATCCGTTTTCATTTTCTCAGGGCAGACTTAGTTTCATTCTGACATTTTATTTGTGTGTTGCAGATAAAAAGACACAAAAACACATGTCCATTTTCTCGTTTGAAATATTTTTTATTATATAGCAATTCAGTATTTTTACGGAACGGGACGGACCTTTTTCTTGCAGTATACTGTTTTGCTATCGCGCGAAAATATCGCATCTGAGATGGGGTTGAAACAACGACTTTTCCAATTACGCCTTGTCGCAAATTTGATATCCAAACGAATAAAGTGTACAATTTTCTGCACCTTCAACAATTATAAATATTACTCAAGCAAACGGGTCTACTAGAATAAGTTAAATTGATTAATATTTGGGTTGATATTTAAGAAGAAAGGCCATGATCGACAATCTTTTGTCATGATCAAGTCCGATTTATGGCAATTTTCTTTAAATATTTATGTTATTCTAGAGTTACTTTTTGAGATACACCTTTTTGAGCAGAGTACTTCATGTTTTATACACTTTGAAGAAAATATTGAGCATTATACTAATGTTTTTGTGTTTTATGCACGGAGTGGCAAGTTTTCCAAAAATATAAAACAGTCAAAGTTAGACAAAATGTCTGTGGCAATCAAACATAAAATCGTCCTTTATTGTTTTTAAAACTTAATCAGTTACATTCCTGACAACCGATAGTTAAAAATCTGCAAAAACATCTTACATTATTTTGTTTTAATTGAAAACAAAATATTTACTGACATTTATGTTGCAGTCAATAACCACTGGGGGGATTTCATCACTTACTCGAAATTCGCATGTCAGAGTGGCAGTGTTTAGGTGTATCAACCTCCATGCACAGTGAAACGCTACGAAGCAAACCGCGAGCAATTTATCAGTAATGTGGCGCATACTATTTATGAAAGCTGAACATTACGACCTGGTGAGGTAGTTTGCCGGACAAATAGTTTTATTAATTCCTCTAGGCAGCGCTACGCTTTTTTCTTTCTTGCTATGAACCGTAGTAGACGTTACAAACAATCTCAGCGAATCCAACACATCAAGTGACGTCCCGAGGCTGTCACTACTTCACCCTTTCGACCGCCACGTGAGACTCACGTGTCCTTGATTTACTTGGATGTTTCGCAGCGCCGTGTGCCTATCATCGTATGGTAAAACGGAAAATAGGAAACAATGACGAAGCTTCTGCGCCGTCCTATTATGGGCGTGGCGAGGGTGGAATGATAGCTGGTTTTGTATAAGAAAAATGTCGCGAAAGAGTGGAAAGCTCGGAAGAAGCGTCAGTGGACCAGCGTTGTGCCGCCGCGCAAGTGATGCATCCGGCCCTTGTAAGGCCACTGCACAGCGGGTGATGTTTACACCCAGCAGCGGAAGGCATCATGCTACCTCAAAAGGGTGGCCTTGTAAAGGAAATGTACCTACTTTCTGAATTATATATTGCGCAATGTTTTTTTATGTCGATTAATACCCCCACCGAATAGAATAATGGCGCAAATGTAAACATAAAAGAACTTGTCTTTTTATCATTACAGATCAAAGATTTTTGGTGTCGATCACGTGTTTCTGTGGCAATAACTCGACAACCCTTCTGTATACAAACTTGATAATGATATCTATTTACAGCTCTAGGTAACATAAATATTCTAGGAGAATTGTATCCACGTCATTTAAACATCACCTAAGATACTGGCCTGGAAATGTCGCAGACAATCGATCAAGCAGCATTGATTGAGAGCTTTATAAAGCCATACACGTGACAAAATGGTTAACCAATACTATTTAGAAGGGTTTATCTTCAGGTAGTCATGGCTCCTCAATACTAATGAACTGTTATTACTTGGGCTATATGCTATCAAACAGGACCACTCCGGCGGTGCGAGGAAATGCAAGTGTTCACAACTTTATACAAGAGGGCGCAAATGCAGGCACACAATTTGCGCAGGCCCACAAAAAGGATACACTCACGAAGCGCTAACTTGTTTTTTTTTTTCTTTCATTTCGTCGTTGTTAAATTTTTATTATGCGTTAAAATGGTATTGCAACTGATTTTGAACGAAAATAACAAACTTTTATAATTCCAGACGGAACTGGGGTGTTCCATCTGGGCCCTATCTAATTTCGCTATTCAGGCAAGGGTTAGCTCTTTCCACACGTAGACGAAGGAATCAAATATATATTTTTATTAGCTATTTTTGAATTCTTGACCTTGAAATAAAAGAGCTGGGGCTAAGTGGGTGGCATATATGTTGTTCTATTTTTGGGGAATAGCCAGAAAAGAAAAGACAAATCTGGTTCGAAGTTTTCTGGGAGGAGGTCTCGATGCCCGTGAGTTGTCTATATAAAGGATCTCATTCGACCCTTCCATGGTCCATCCGTGATTTTATATTTTTAGTAGGACGTCAATGCAGAAACAGCAGTGTATATATTGTCAGCATGTCTTTGTTTATTTATATTTATTTATTTATTTACAGAGTTCATCCTTTGCCTCAGGGGCATGATTATAGGGGGACAGAGTTAAATACAGGAGGTTAATTTTCACACATTTAGTTTCACAAATGAGAAAAGGAAATATTATTTTCTAAGACACTAAGCAGTGGAGCTACCGGTCATGCCTTCCGTGTTTGCAAACTTCATCACACAGTGCCCTCAGTAGGTTCAGGAAGCTGCAGTTGAACTGCTAACTCCTTGATCACTATTAAAACATCTTCATTTCCTCGTTTTGTGACCTCGTGAATTTCAATGTTGTATCGTCCGAAATATTTTTCTTTTTTGTACACTGATGTTTTCAGCTTCTGTATTCCACATTCGTTTGAGCATCCTTTGCCTCCAGTTAAATATTCGCTTTCCGGCGAACTCTAATTCTGTTTGCAAGACTGCCCAGTCTCTAAACGATTTCACCTTGTTTTGAGTAGAAGCTGTCTAATGATAACTCTACTTCTTGCGCAGTTTTTTATTGTTATCAAGCTTCTCCAACATGCCATCCCCTTTGCTAGTTTGTGTTCCCATAGACTTGTCGACGAATATCAATCTGCTAAGAACGTTTCTAAATATCTTGCTGATTCCCATTCTTTGGCTACTTGGGTGTTCTAAGTTAGGTTCCTGTAATTTTTGAGGAACTGAATGTCTCTCCCTTGCAGTTAGGTTTTTTTTTCGAAACCGTTGACTGGCAGCTCGCATGCACTTCGCACATTTTACGCATTCAATCATCAAGGCTTATTAGAACAATTTTTTAACGTTTTTTGTCACTCCAGTTTAATTGTCGGTTCTCATATTCTGAACATTTTAGGCCAGGGTTGTCCAATGCCATGGATCTTATGCACTCGATAATTAATATGTTTCAGAAGTTTCTTGCATCCAACATAAAAAGAAAATTCAGCAGGGTCAAAAAAAAATGACGCTACCCTACAAAAACGGATGCAAGCCTTTGTTTGGTGCAACGTTACTAGAACAACTCCGCTGGGAAACTGTCGTAGTGCCGGCTATGAAAAAGGAGCCCCGATCCGTACTCGCGAACACAACTAATGTCGATCGCATCGCCGCCATTTCTCCCGCAGAGGCAACTTGGGGAACTGCAGGGCTGCTTGTATTGGTTCGGGTCTATTGCATTCGATAGCTTCAGCTGTTACTGTTTTATTTTGACTTAAATCGATCATTAAGGCGCCGAAACATATCAGGTAGAAGGGGTTTAAGGAACGCCAACCCCCGTCTCCCAAGCGGACGCACCGCGTATTACTACCGAAGTTAAGATGTGTTCTGGCCGAGACACGCTGCCTGAAATAACCGTTGACACATGGTTGTATAAAACAATATAATTGTGCCGCAAAACTATGTAAACTAAAAATTTTAGGAGACATCACTCGCCTGTCATTTTGTACTAATCTCCAATAACAGTTCCTACAAAAAGAGCCTTTTCCGTTTGTTTTTACGCAAAAACATGCTTTTTAAAAGCTCATGGTGACCAAAGTAAAGAAAGAAGATTGAACTGCCATCTTGGCACCTTGAACCTCAAAGTTTCGGTACTCTGGGAGCATTCAGTGACTGTAGCAGTAGCCATATAAAGCAACTTTTATGTTTCACCTCGTCGGTAAAGGGTGGCGCTGTTATCGTATTTAGCTCCGTCTCGGTAGACACCAGCGACCTAGGTTTCAAGGGTGAGTTTCCCAGCTGGGTGTTTTAGTAACGTTGGTTTGGTGCAACGTTACTAGAGCAGCTCAGTTGGGAAACTGCCATAGAGCCTGCTTTGAAAAAAGAGGCTTCGATCTGTAGTCGAGAACCGAACTAAAGGCGACCGCAACGCCGCCATTTCACCCGCAGCGGCGCACTCTGTGAGCTGCACATCTTCACGTCTCGGTTCAGGTCATGTCGCGCAAAGACCGGTGGCGCCAACTCACAGTGCCATTTCGCAGTAGCAAAATAAATGAACTTTTTAATGTTTTGGCTCGTCGCTGAAGTGTGGAGCTGTTGTCGTATTTAGTTTGGTCTCGGTGGACGCGAGCGGTTCGTGTTTCAAGGGGTGAGTTCCCCAACTGAGTGTTTAGGTAACGTTTGTTTGGTGTTTCTTATGCAAGCATTTTGCTGGTGTACAAGTTGCTAAGCGTCCAGCACTTATGTATTCAGCTTCTCCGGACTTTTATACGCTGCAGGTAGCTGCGCCAGATGTTTGGTGGCTTGCCGGGCGGTGGGGCCGATTGCACCGAGCGCGTACGGTCACAGCTGGCTGGGCCGACATCGATGCTGTCTTTGACAGAGTGATACAAAGATGGAGGCACGTTGTTAGTTCAGTGCAGTGTGTAAGATAGACAGGTGGGGAAACGAGAGCCACACGAGCGACCCGATTGTGTCCCCCTCGGTTTTCTCTTTTTCGGTGGCGCCATCTATGTGGAGCACCGCAAACTCTCACTCCGGGTGGGCGACCGGTGGTGACCGGCTAAACTGTCGGAGATGGTTTCTCGTGGATTTTCAATGGAGGACTGTCGTGCTCTCAGTTTATTTTGCGCACTCTCCCATAAAGTTCCATGTAAATCTGATCCCGATTTTTTTCTTCTCGCCGCAGCGCCATCTGTCGCAAATCGGGGGTACCCACGAGCAGACGAGTACACAATCCGGTCACGGCGCTGCGGTAGGCTTCTATGGGCCGTTTCCCCACCTGTCTATCTTACACCCTGGTTCAGTGTTTCTTGGTTAAGCATTTTGCTGGTGTGCCTACGATGAACGATCATGTCAAAGAACTACAAATACTGCATGTATGAAGAGTTAGAAGACCATACATTTTAAATACTGCACGCAATGATACTGTAAACTGTGAATACTGCAGGAAAAACAACTCTATGTATTGCATCTTGAAACTTATTTCGGATAATTATTAGAAAAAGAGAAAGCAACACCCATCGCCTCATGCTCGGAAGGGTCACAAGAGGCTGCAGTGCGAGCAGGATTTCTTAGTTAAGAACCTGTAGAGTAGTGGCGAAGTACAGATCGATCGCGTGCTTCAACGAAAATGCATCACATCCACTTCTCATTCTCACGTCACTAAAGTTGCGGTGTTTGTGCGCGATTTCACTTGGAAATTCAGCATTATATGCATCATCTACTTAATTTAAGGCCAGACATTTTATTTTTAAAGAGAGATACTTCCCGAAACGCCCTCCCCGGCTGCGGTATAAACCGCTATCGAGAAACTTCTTTGCCTATTCGATAATTCACCCGGTTTTCGAGACTTAAGTTTTCGGGTTTTTCGCGTTCATAATTAACAGTTAACAATAAAAAAACAGATTGCATTAGCAACTTGCTGTTTCTTTTTTTTAAAACCACTGCATGAATATACTGAGAAAGTTTTGTAGCGCGCACCTAATTTTTGCTTGTCTTACGAAATGCATCCCGATTCGCCGACCCGAGAGGAGTTTCCCACATCTGTTATTCGCATTTGCGCTCCAGCTTTTACCTTATGGCGCGCATGAGGTAACGTTCGCGCTACTCCATGCTTTCCACGTGCTCAAAGTATATTTTAACTTTAATGATTTAGAGATTTTCGATGACGACAAAGATGTTGCTGATTTCAACTAGACGTTACAGTTTACTAAACAAAATGTTAATTATTCAAAACTGAGGTAGAAATGACCAAAACGTTTTTGCGCGCAAAAATAGGCCTCAAGGTGGTGAATAGCGTGGGATCAATTAAGTTTTGTACGATGCGTACTTTTTCAAACCTTTTGGTCCGCGTGCGGTGTAACAAAATGACGGACCTATACCAAAACATTTACATCTATCGATTTATATATTCTTTCAGGTTGAAGCTCGCCAACGTAGTTAATAAAGTAATTTCCACCGGGGTTAAAGGTTAGTAAGAATTGTCACCATTTCTATCTGCACCTTTTAAATACACAAGCGGGTAACTTACTATACGGTGATGTCTTGTTAGTACGGTCAACTCTGTTCCCAAAAAACATATATCGTGCATAGATGGGAGTTCTTTGCATCAACGATACAAAACTGCATATAATTATTCATTATTACCGAAAACGTGTATTGACGAGACATGCCTGTTTTGATTCTCTAACTTGGATATTAGAGTTTGGAAGATTTTTTTTTTTTGCAACCGCTTACGTTTAGTGTTAAGACTGTTCCACGAAACGTCGCATCTAAAAAAATAGTTTGGGTTTTTATTAGTCAGTGGGTTTTTTCTATGCAGCGGTACAGATGGCTATAGGGTATATTGATGAGTGACTTTACTTGGTTTTAGCTAAAGCTAATCAAGCAGCGTCAAAAGCGCTTCACTAGGCCTTTTCTTGCATGATCGGTTCAGCGATGATAGCACACGCACCGAAACAGAACGGACACCACGATGGTGCGTTTTTGACTCTGTCTGACTCTTCCCATCAACAAGTAGCGTAGGTTGCGTCTGTATTTGAGGTGAACTAACTATAATGAGCTCCTTCAGGGGAAGATTGCATTATTTGCCGGCGTCCGCACAGACACGATGCCATTGCGACGTTTTTGAACATCCAATTTCTGCTCACAAATACGCTACTTTAAAACAGGGTGTAGAATAAATATCAAGATTATTCAAATCGTGATTTAAATTTTGATTTAAATCACGATTGATACGATGGCGGTTTTGCCTTGACAATTTAAATCCACCTTTTCTCGCCAAAAAATGTACCAAACATGTATTTATGTTTTATGTATTTTTTTACATTATTAAGCTTTTTGTGCGCATTAACTTTTTTATTTTATTTAAATAAACGACAGTCATCATGCAAAGAAATACCTCCATCATGCTAAATGCAGGCAATTGCGGTGATCTTCCGAGCAAGTAACACCGTTAAAGTTTCATTATTTCATTTGGCTCTTTGTTTTAGTTTCGTAAGGCTCGTAACGAAAATACAAATTTTTTTCAGTAGCTAATAATGAAGCGGCTTTTCTTTTAGTACGAAAGGGTTTAGCATCAATAAAAACTTGTTGTTTCAAGAATGACGAAAATAATCCCTGGAGAAAGGGAACTTCCCTTCTTCAGGGAAAAAAAAATGTTACAACAGTTTGATTTATTGTCATTCTCCCAGCTTGAAACAACTTGGTGGTATATGAAGCTCGCCAACGTAGTTAATAAAGTGTACCTAGCGCCTTATGCTAAAGATGCGTTTCACGTCACAGTAGCGAAGGATGGCAGCGCGTTGAAAGCGAATATTGTAAGCGGCAATAAGTGGAACACTGCGCTGATAAAAAAAAAGAAACGATTAAAAAAGATCGTGTTTTCTTTTTTGTTTGTTTTTTCCTCGGGGGGGAGGGGGGGGGGGGGTGACGAGCTGCGTAATGCAAGGTGGACCATGAAACAAAAATTCTGTACTCCGTTTGGCCTTACGTCCGGACGCAGCGGACGTTTCGAGCTATCTATATATATAGTCAATCCCTTTCTGTGGACGTAGCCCGTGATACGCTTTCCGCGCGTCGCTGTGCCCCCTCTCTAAGAGCACGTGACACTTACATGGCCTCCAATTGGCTCCGATGGCTGATAACATCCGCTGCGCTCGGACTTAAGGTGAAACGAAGTATAGCATCCTAGCTGAAGAGCTCCCAGATGCCCCCACCGCTTACACTTGCAAGGCGTAAATGACGGTTGAAAACGAAGAAGCGTGATTAGTTTCAGTTCTAGTAAATGATGTTATATTTATCTTAATTAAGTAAAGGTATTCGTACATGGCCATAGCAAGGAACACTCATATACAATCTTAAGGCACGATATATGATGTAAACGGTACTCCAATGCTTTCTGTTTAGGATTGGCACACTTCGGTGGACTGTGCAAGCGTAAGGCTCGTTTCGCTCAGGTTGAGGACGTGCCGCATACATTCTCCGGGACATCTCCTCTTGCTCACGAACTCGGACATCTGTAAGTCTTATTGCACTCTTTTTAATACTCCCGTTTTTGTTAAGCTCTAATAAAACAGAGAAGAAACATGTTCTGTCTAATTATGCACTCACTATGATAATTTTTTTTAAGAACATGAAGTAATTCTGGCGGATATTTTGCTAAATTTGTGTATGTCAACATTCTCATAAAAGTAGTATAAGGTGAATGCTAAAACGACCATGGTAGTCCGCTATCTCATACAAAATAGATAAAAAGGATTGATCGATTTCGTATCATCTTTTTTTAATTTATTTATATAAAAAAATGAGTTTGTCTCGATATCGTTTGTGCTATAGTAATATTTAAAGTGTTATACATGATGATTGAAACCTGAGACTGTGGTATGAATAACAGAACACTTGTGAAGAAGGATGAAATAGGGACAGAGAACGTCTCAAACTCAGCTACAAATTTTATTGCCTCTACGCCCTATAACTTCATTGTCTCTATGCCACAACTGACGATCACCGGACCGCAAACTATACATCAGAACAACAATACACCAAATCGCAAACAATACATCAGAACAACAATACACCCAATCGCAAACAATACATCAGAACAACAATACACCCAATCGCAAACAATACATCAGAACAACAATACACCAAATCGCAAACAATACATCAGAACAACAATACACCAAATCGCAAACAATACATCAGAACAACAATACACCAAACCGCAAACAATACATCAGAACAACAATACACCAAATCGCAAACAATACATCAAAACAATACACCCAATCGCAAACAATACATGAGAACAACAATACACCAAATCGCAAACAATACATCAGAACAACAATACCCCCAATCGCAAACAATACATCAGAACAACAATACACCAAATCGCAAACAATACATCAGAACAACAATACACCAAATCGCAAACAATACATCAGAACAACAATACACCAAATCGCAAACAATACATTAGAACAACAATACACCAAATCGCAAACAATACATCAGAACAACAATACACCAAATCGCAAACAATACATCAGAACAACAATACCCCCAATCGCAAACAATACATCAGAACAACAATATACCAAATCGCAAACAATACATCAGAACAACAATACACCAAATCGCAAAGAATACATCCGAACAACAATACACCAAATCGCAAACAATACATTAGAACAACAATACACCAAATCGCAAACAATACATCAGAGCAACAGTACCCCCAATCGCAAACCATACATCAGAACAACAATACACCAAATCGCAAACAATACATCAGAACAACAATACACCAAATCGCAAACAATACATCGGAACAACAATACACCAAATCGCAAACAATACATCAGAACAACAATACACCCAATCGCAAACAATACATCAGAACAACAATACCCCCAATCGCAAAAAATACATCAGAACAACAATACACCAAATCGCAAACAATGCATCAGAACAACAATGCACCAAACCGCAAACAATACATCAGAACAACAATACCCCCAATCGCAAACAATACATCAGAACAACAATACACCAAATCGCAAACAATACATCAGAATAACAATACACCAAATCGCAAACAATACATCAGAACAACAATACACCAAATCGCAAACAATACATCAGAACAACAATACACCCAATCGCAAACAATACACCAAATCGCAAACAATACATCAGAACAACAATACACCAAATCGCAAACAATACATCAGAACAACAATACACCAAATCGCACACAATACATCAGAACAACAATACACCAAATCGCAAACAATACATCAGAACAAAATACACCAAATCGCAAACAATACATCAGAACCATAATACAGCGAATCGCAAACAATACATCAGAACAACATTACATCCAATCGCAAACAATACATCAGAACAACAATACCCCCAATCGCAAACAATACATCAGAACAACAATACACCCAATCGCAAACAATACATCAGAACAACAATGCACCAAACCGCAAACAATACATCAGAACAACAATACCCCCAATCGCAAACAATACATCAGAACAACAATACACCAAATCGCAAACAATACATCAGAACAACAATACACCAAATCGCAAACAATACATCAGAACAACAATACACCACATCGCAAACAATACATCAGAACAACAATACACCCAATCGCAAACAATACATCAGAACCATAATACACCAAACCGCAAACAATACACCAGAAGCAAAAGGAAGCGAACCCTATCGTTCCCATCTTCACCCAGTACACCGGGTCCAAAATAGAAAACAGACACACTAGGTCGTCACCACGGTACCCGGAAGGATCCCGAACCGGACAATGCTTTCTCGTGCTGCCACAAACAAAAGTAATGCACGAGAGCAGGCCAGCTGTTTTAAGACTGACATTGCAAACCTTAAAGCGAGATAAATACCATAGAAGAGACAAAATTCAAATACCAATTTTCTTTTTGTCCTTCCTCCGTCACGTCCTCGCTTTGCTTCAAGGCCGGCAATGCCAACTGTTGTAAGCATTGTTAGGGCTCAGGTCTTTTTATACATTACCTATATTGGTATCTCCTTTTTATTCCGAAATCTTCAACCAGTTGCTAGTAGACTGTCATTGTACACAACAAAATCACTTACTGCTTAAGGGGGCTTTCGGTTTGAGAACAGCCACTGCATTGGGTTTAATTCAGTAAAAAAAAACATTTACATAAACGTAGTTTGCCTGCTGGTTCGTCGTCGTGATTACTGACAAGAACAATTGGAAGCGTGCGACAAGGCAGTGTCACAACGGTGCGGCTCCTGCCAAAAGTATTTCGAATAGATATCGTGCGTAGCAACCGATCTTAGTTTCTAATCAATGTCAGATTACCTGACCACAAATACATACAATACGATCGAGGCAACAGTCAAGACGAACTTTTTTTACGCAAGACCAAGAACTTGAGAACAGAAATCCACTCCATGCGCTGTCGAAAACTGTTGCGATCACCTGAAACCCAGTACATCTACTCGATGCGGCAGTGAACAAAGAGAAATCCGAGAAGAGGAGCAAAAATACGTACCATGTAGATTTTATAAAGTACTGGCATTGGGGAACGTCCACCCTTAGTGATGTCCCGACCGCCGAACAGACAAGCTCTTCGTAAAGGCATCTTCGAGGACAGGCAAACGAAAAACATAGGGCTGTGTTGTTGTCGCTATCGCTGATAACTGCGGGACACACTACAGAGCCTGAGCTCCGAGCAACACCTAATGGTCTAGTGACGTGAGGACACATACCGGGCGACGTTTTACATGGATGGGTTTTCAAGTGTCTACGTGCCATATCTTTACTCCGGAGCGAGATCAAGAAACAGGGCCGCGGGTAGGTGCGGACGCGGAAAAGGCCCTGCATGCGCATTAGAACAGGACGTAGCGCGGGCAGCAATTTACTATGCGTCATAACGCTGGCACTGTCGTAGGTGGCACTGCCAACCAGCTATCAGGGCGAAGTGGCGCCTCCCCTTTAGCTGTCGCAAGCTCCTGACTGACCCTGCTCATTAGCGAGTGTATAATGTCCTTGTTTCTGGGATGTAACTCGACGCAGGTTCCATCACAACACTAGCGATAACTACTGAACGGAACTTGCTGCCATTTGCTGCATGAATATGATGTATAAACATGAACTTGCTGCACATTCGCTACCGCCATTTTTTAACGTAAAAAGAACTGAGTTAATCGCTGCCTTGTGTAGTTTGTTTTTTGTTGCTTCATTATTATCGAACTGATATTCAAAAGAAGTTAGCATACGCTGCTTTTCTTCTGAAAGAAAAAAGACGTATAACAATAGCTGCGATTGGCCACTGCAAATGAAATACTTCCTTTTACAAGGTTTTTAATTTTTTTTTTGTATGCTAGGCTTGGATAGTGGTTTTACCTAGTTCATGTTGAATTTTAAAAGACTAGCTCCAAAGTATCCAGCAGTGTCATACTTTAGACCCACGTTCCAAGCGAAAACGAACTGTCGCCGGATGGCCAAAAACGCCATTTTTGCTTTAAGCTCGTCAAACTCCGAGGTAAAAAGAGAAAATGGGGCATTCGCTTTAGGCCCTCTGTTTCCTATTTTTCGGTCACGTCCCAGCGATTGAAAAGCACGGCGAAAGAGCCCGAGCATGCATGCGATCTCGCTACACCGCCTTGTACCTCTTCACGATACTGCCCGTTCGCTCCAGTCACCGTCCCTATGCAAACGAAGTGTCTGCTGAATAAACGAACAAGCAAAGGTTGACTTTGATGCCAGTAAAAGCCAGGTTAGGAAACAGACCGCGCTACGCACGATCTCCCAACGCTGGGCTTCATGCCATTTTATGTTTATCCTTAGGATTTGAGGCTCGAGTTTTTGGCAAGTCTTGTGTGAACCGCCAGTGGTTTGATACGCGACCGCATACCAGTTTCGACAAAAGCCATTGCAGACTGACTTAAACGTGTAGAAGACGACGGCGATATGGCGTGATCATGCGCTTGCATGGGCTTTTTTGACGTGATTTCTATCGTGTGGAAAAATTTAACCCAGATGGCTGATTTTCTATGCAGCCTAATAGTTTTACAAGTCCTGCTCGACTAACATATTTTAGCTTTCTTTTTAATACGGCAACGTGGCGTTAAACAAGCAATGTGCCAATGATTCAAAGCGCATCATAAAGCACGTACGTATTTTTTATGCGCTTTGAATCCTTGGAAAATAAATCAACAATTTTAAAATAAAATGATTATACGGTCAGAAATTTCTGTTATTGTCTCGAATACAAATACACATGAAGATCATGTCAAACAATTTTTAAGTAATTAAAGCAGCATATTTTGGTTCATTTGAATAGTTATATTTATTTTGGTTTGTTTTTCTCGGACCATGCCAGAATGGGAATGCCTCATGATGGTGACATTCCCTCATACGATGCTCTCGGAATCCAGTGGCTTCAATGTTCGGCTAAATCGGGATATCTTATGGCACCAGAAGGGGGCGGCGCAAATGAAGGTTTTTTTACCAAATGCTCCTTACAGCACATGGAAATCTTCTTAAAGTAAGATGTGACTGGTTTATTAAATTATGTGTTTTACTCATTCTAGAGTACTATTTTTTTGGCGAGGTTTAACGGGGTATGCATAAAAACATCGAATTTACGTACATAAAGTAGCATTATTATAGTGCAGTTGTCATATAGTATATCACGTGTTATAATCCACAAAAAAATGCCGTGTCAAATAACTACTGCTGCATCCAATAAAACCGAGCAAACGTTGACAGCTGCACATATTATCAACTAGCTCTCCAATTAACCATGTACCTAGGCAATAGCTATAAGGAATTGACGCCATCAGATTGGTTCTTTCTTTGCTGTTGAACCTCACTTCGTTTCCGCCAAAGCATACAATAACATGTAGGTTAGGTAAAAATGTATTTCAAATACTAGACCAGATAGAAACGACTTACCCTCTCTTACAGTAAGCAGGTAATCCAACAAATGTTGACCATAGACAGTTTTACGTTCTTCAATAGAAAGCAAAACAATTTTTTTTTGTTGTAGACTGCTCTAACATACAACTCAATTGCGTCTAGAGAGTGAGTTTGATTCAAGTTTTAAATACCGTAGGATATACTTGCTTTATTTGAATGCGCAGATAAATAGATTAATTTGAGAGCAAATTATTTTGAAGCCTATCCTTTTCATCTAAAAATTGATACAATGTTTAATGGGATGTCATAATGTTTGATTTGAGCAGCTTCGATTAGTGTCGTTACAGCTGCAGTAGTCTTTTGCTGCAGCATAATATTTGTTTCCCAACGTCACGAGGGTACAGGAATGTCACGCAATCGCAATAGGTTACGTTTTTATAAAAGGCTACTTAACGTCATTTCAGAAACTCACGTTACATCATCTCACATGGTCACGTGACGTAACTTACGCGTACCTTGGTGTCAGTGGAAGATATCTCACGAGGTGACGAGCCATCACATGGGTGTATGAGCACGTGAACCGTAGTCATACACACAACCAGATTTATGGTCGCAACAACCACGTAACCATGTGACTCCTAGTCACCGATTACGTAGAGAGCACGTGATCAAACTCATGAGATCATAAGCCGCTGGCAGCTGCAGTTAAAGGGGACGCATCAAAATCATATTTTTGTTTATTATTATCCGAAACGATTGAAAACGGTGCCGGGACATTACCCTCGAAATTTGAAACTTGGGAATTCAGTATTTATGAAGTTAAAAAAAAATTTCCAACTGCCGAATTCGAAGTTCCCGCGCGATCCGCGCTGGTGCGTTGACGTCAAAATTGCGGAGTCCTGAGAGTCGACTTTCTTTCTCGACTCCGTGCTGTTGCCACCGCGACCCGATGAGAGGAAGAAAGGAGCGGGGGATAGGGGCGCCGGCGGACCGAGAAAAACCGGTTTTATTCCGTCGGTGCCGCCTGCCCAGGCGGCATGTTTTCCGAGGGAGGCTACAATTCCAGAAGGCGACAACACCTCGGGCTCCGATTTTTGGTATTTCAAAAAGAAGGGCCGTAGTGCGTTCGCCATTACGTTAAAAAATTGTTTTACGATTGCCGTTATTAAATGTTATAGAAATGTCGCCTACAAAGCTTCTAAATTTTATGATTTTTGACGTCACGAATCAAAAGAAGCGAGGAGGCGAAGGGCGGGAGAGGAAAGCGGCAAAAAGAAAAAAAGCGCGCGCGCGTGTGGAAAAATGTTTTTTTTTTTTTTTGCGATGCGTTTTTTTTTTGCGTGTTTATGACTACAACTTACATCGTTTTAGACAATAAAAAAAGACCCTTGGGGTGTCAGTGCCCCTTTAAGAGCAGCTGCGATGGCCCGTCATTCATCAGTAGCAAAAAATGACTGAATCTGAGTTTGATGCTTCGCACAAGGCCGATTGGCGCTGAATGCGTCGTGCGTTTCTGTCTCTATTCAAAAGCAATTAGTTCGAAAAAAATAGGCCCACACAAACACAGTGAACATTTCGCGTCAGTCGACTTTCTACAAACCAATCTAAAACGCTTCTAATTAAAAGCAAACAACCTGTTTTTGAACGGTTAAATTGAAGCAATTGAGGAAGGGATAATTAAAAAGGGTAAGCGTCCAGGTTAGGTGGTGAAAAGATCACATAAATTAACCTGAGACATGAATGGAAAATGAAAATAAAATCATAAAGGAAAGGAAAACACACAACGTGTTCTATGCCGTGTGTAATATGAAAAAAAAAGTAAAGTGGATGATTAAATATGTATTTCTAAGTTGATTAGGAAGACAAGTTGTGCATTGGGTGGGCTGTGACACTGCAGCATGCACTTTTCTGGCGCGAGCCTCTACCAGTTCTGTCTCTACGGCTCACTAAATTAGTGGAACCCGTTTATGAATAGTTTTCCACCTGTTCAATCACCTTCAATTTTCAATCAAATTACAAGACGCCGCCAATGCCCAAATAAAACGCGCTACTTTTGATATACTGTCGTGACGTGGCTCGCCATTTGAGCTGACAATGTCGACAATGCCTTCTTTAAGGGCACGCCGTATCAAGAGCCTGGTGTCTCCATAAAGGTCCGGCTGCAGCGTGTATTTGACTTTATAATGGGGTTATTTTAACAAAATCTAGAGACGTGGAAATTTAGATATGAGTTATGGAGAGGCTGAGAATATGTCGCACCGGCTCAACGCCTCCTAGATCACCAGGCTGTAGCAGTGCAATTTCTGCGTGAACTTCGAGCGGCCAGCACAATGCACGGATTGAAAACGATTACCGCGTCAGCGTTTCAAAGGAGAACACACGTTCTCCTTGAATGGACACAAGTCCCAGCCAAACGCTGACGCACCACACGTGTCTAATTTGTGTCCCACACAGGCCTCTTCTACGTGACGTAGGAATACTACCACTACTGTCTCGATACTGGGAGAGTGTGGGAAGTTCAATGCTTCTCTCCTACCAAAACTGTAACCTGTTAGCGTCCCTTGAAAGCTGCGGCTCCTTGTCTAGCAATGCTCAGAAGAGCTGTGCGCCTTGATGTTTGTGTTTCTGAGGAGAAAACGTTTGGGTCCTTGCAGTCTCTGCTACTAGAGATCGAAGCTGTTTTGCTGCTTTCTGTAGCTATAACTGTTGATTGAATCCCCCCTCCCCTTCCCGGTGCTAGACTTTAATTTCCGACACATTATTAAATCCGGTTATGTATTTTGAAAGCAGATTAGATGGGCCACAGTGTGGCAACTAGTGCAGGTTCTAAAATATCCGTCGGCCTTTGTATCGCTTTCTTATCCGATCAGTTGTACAATGAAATCAAGGCGTTTAAAGTAAATTGCACCCAGCTCTACAAAATTGAAGACAACAAACACCAAACAGAGCTTAAACTGAATAGACAACACTAGGCGTGTTTTCTATACATCTCTTTGTCTTTCTTTTTTTTTTGCGTTTAGTCCGAGATAAAAAATCAACTAACCCAACTCACCGTTTTGCCACCAAGCAGGCTCATTATTTGGTCACTTTTGCTGACGTACGAATTGGGTATGTCCTAGTATTGGGAGAGTGTGGGAAGGTTCAAGGTTTGTTTTCTTAACAGCTCTAACTCAGTTTTTTAGATTTGATCTAAATATATGTTTGAACCTTTTACAATGTATTTCAAATATTACAAAATGCTCTCGAGTGCTTCTCCGGCGTAAAACAAATTCATATAAAAAAGCCAATAAATTGAAACATACGAACTTTTACAAGGGTTTTTTGGGGTGGTGCATAATTTATATTTAAATTTCGTGAGTGTATTTTTTTATTAACACAAATGCAAGAAAACATAAACTTGTATTTTTCTATGTACAGGAACAAAGCAGAAGCAAACATTTGGTTGGGCGCTGTTACTCTAATATGGCACCACATAGCCCAACAAAGAGTGAAATCCTCTCGGATAGGATCACACTAAAGAAGAGGTAGAAGATCCGAGCGTGCTTGGTACCATATGTGAGTAGAAGCATCAAACTCACGATTTGTCTTCAATTATCTTTCAGTGCAAAAAAAAAAAAAAAAGAGCAAGTTTATTTTTTGTTGTCTTTTTTTGCAGAAACCTACACTCACGAAGTTTGAGCATCATAAAGGCACCGCCTAAAGACACATTTGCGAAAAGTTTAATTGCATCATACGTACAACAGCGAAAGGGGACAAAACATGAAAGAGATAGGACAGGCGCTACTCAAAACTATTTACAACTACTGACTGCAGGTTGTGGTCCGAGAAGATCTTAATGTTCTTTTCGGATTTACAAGACCATCTAGGCAACACGCCAAAAGGATGTGCAAGATTTTGCTGTCTGAGATGTGACGACACGCCCGGTTCTATCTGTCCTGCATCAGATTTCTAGCAGGCTGTAGAAGCTCTTACGATGGCCATTGCTCCATGTACCGCACTTTCTTTAGGCCAGCACCCCAAAATAAAAGAATTCCTGTGGGTGTCCTACGTTCCTCGTCTGGAATACTCACGTCCCACGAGAAAACATCAGCAAATTGGGCCTGCACTTTTTTCTTTTTTTTTTGGGGGGGGGGGGGATGCCATTTTAATGAACATAAGTTAATTTTCCTTATTCTTGACAAAGAGGTAGGTTTCGTTGTTTTACAATGAGACATTTACGTCGATAAGGCAGCTTTGGCCATCAAATAAATTTCAGCAACATGCCAGGGTTTAACTCTCAATCTGTCAAATCCAAGGCTCTCCAAATGTGCAAAATGCTGAATTTATACCCTTTGCAAGAACAAATCAAAGCTGCCAAAGGTAATTTATTCCACATGTTTGTTTGTTTTTTTACCGGGAAAACCCTCAAGAAAGGTTGCCCTCTTTGTGTTGTGGTGACTGAGAAAGGCACATGGCGGGGTACAATGTCTCGGTATCTTTTAATTCACTTGAAGATACTTGTTCTGAAAGACACTTTCTCAATACCGGTTCAGAATCGGTGATACGCCATATCAAACAAAATAGCACGCCGGTAAGGTTTGGTTTTTATTTAGGCGTGGAGGACTCATTTTTTGTAGTCCCGCACACCCAACTGTTGGAAGCGGTCAATGGCTGCATCGAAACCAATGGAATGGTGTCTTTTCACAATCAATGCGGCATAACGGTACTGTCAGTTTTAGAACTCCTAAGATTATAACTTTCATCTACTGTGAAACCCAATGTGACCGGAACATGGCCAAGATCCTTCCCACCAACATGGTGTTACGCGTCTTCAGATACTTAGACAGCTATTTAGTTCTGCTTTTCGAAGTACCTGAGCTACGTTGCGTAACAACAGTTATCCACCTACGTGCAACCTTTGTGGCAAGCTTACAAGCAAAAGGACACTGAAGAAAAAGCCTTTTTCCGTATGACTTGGCACATTCTAAACTAATCATACGTGAAATATTACAAAGCTGCTTAAAAGCGATCTTGTTGAAGTCATGTCAACACAAGGCAAGGATCAGTTTTGATGCACAAGTGCAAAAGCTACGAGAATTTGGGTATCCTAGCTCGCTTAATTTTGATACAGTTGAACGGATGGCATTACATCTTGGAACTAAACAAGAAAAAACTGACAGGAGGCGTCGGCCTGCGATTGTGCCTGACATTCATAGCCTTCCACAAATTCAAAAAGTGTAGCCTCCAAGCATGAAAAACAGGTTGCAATGTCAACGCCAGACTAACTGAAGTAATTTTGCCCTCGAATAAACTTATCGAAATAACGTGAAGTCCTATGGAAGGTTCAACATACCAATAGCCATGTAAATTGATGCGCAGGGGTCGTATATGAGAGCTCGTTTTCCTGCAACAAAGTGTGCGTGGGTTAATCTGACCACTGCGTAAACGTCATGTTATGAGGGCATGAAGTTTCCCTCAGGTCATCACCATCAGGAAGGACATTTACACTTCGGAGTGGAAATGCGTCGCTTTGTTCTCCGAAACCAAACTAGGGAGCTTTATAAGGCCAATACTATCAAGGTTCAGGGTGGCATGTGCATCCGTGCGCCATCAACCTTTTTTTTTTCTGTATTATTTCCCTCCTCTCTAAGGTTTTTCGTTATGCTCGAACTTTTCTCATTTTTATGTTCACTATTTTTTCAGTGTTTTTGTTTGTGATCATTCTTGAATATTTATATTTTTTATAAATTTTACAGCAAAGCTGTTTATGGTTAGGGTTCCGTAGATTTTTCGTGTGCGTGACGAAAAACTCTTCGCTCGCAACGCCGCACTGGCCGCATGCGCACGCCTTCGCCGTATAAAACATTCGAAGGAAATAACCAAAATAAAGCTTTGACGAACGCGCGTGCAAGATGCCATTTGTTTTAGGTTTTTGTTTTGGAGCAGTTACTTCTGCAGACGCTGGCAGGTGCGGCGCGTGGAACGCCATACCCTGCATTCTCCTCGATGCTTGGGGTTTTTAGCAATAGGTATATTTTACTTCTCTCGTCGTAATGGGGAGGCCGCGTTGGGTGGCATCCATAGCGACCACAAGGCCATTGTCGCCACCGTCATGACCAAATGATCCACCGATCAAAACAAATAATGAACACCGACCAAGACAACAATAAATGTGTGTGCGCATCCTTTCGTAACGATCACCACCGATGAAGACAATGTGCTCGTACCTCTGTTCAAAATTTTGTGTCACGTCCTGTGTCGAGTACTAAACAGCCTCGCTGGTCTGGCACCTTCACAAATTGGAATGGCTTATAATGTTTTAATTTAATTTAGATAATTTTTATCATCACATATTTATCTGAAACATTACACTTATTATTTTTCCGTAATTTTCAATCCTCACATTCTTTGCTTCCTTGTCGTATTTCTCTATAAACTACCAGTTGTGAGTAGCGCATGCTCTGTCCTTTTTATGTTCTTGTCGTATTGCGCCATTGTATATATGATGTCTAACCAACTAGGCGAGTAATGGATTTGAATTTTATTGTACTACGTTCATTGTGTTATTTGTACAATTGTTTTGCGCTAGAATAGCGCTCGTGTTGTATACTTGTTAATGTATCACCTTCCAACACGATGACATTTCGTGCAACCTGGTGTTCCCAAATGATACCTGAGACATGGAAAACACGGGTAGGCGAATGTGATGTGTGTTATCTCTGAGTTTGCATAAATGACATAACAATTAATTGATAACTTGAAAAATAAACGTTTTTGAAGATATTGATTTAAGTTTCAATGTTTTTAGAACCGTGGACCAGGATTGCTTTAAAGTCAAGTCGCAGACAGTCATCCAGTCACCAAGCAAGCTTCCGGGCGGAGAACTGAGTATCTCAAGTTTGTGCGAAAAGCGATATCCCCACGTTTCCGGGATTACTGGCGTCGATGTAAGAGACAGTATCATCATACAATGTATATTGACAAGCGTAGCTTTAGAAAACTAGATTACAACTGTCTGTCTTTCAAATTTTGAGATCACCACTAAACAAAACATAAATATAACGTACGAATTTGAGAAAAAAAAAAGAACAGCATTACGCGCATTCACCTATGCGGTGCGCGGTGGAAAACTCAAGTTTTGCGGCGGCGCGGCTGTCATTAAATATTCCTAGTTCAGATCAATCTTGAACTCGCCGCGTGTATGAAATTAACGTCAACTCTCTGCTTCGGGTCAATCGCCCTTCCGACACTGATGCAAGATTCTGGGCACCTTTGTTCTAAATGTTTCTGCTCTTTTTATTCGATATTATAATGCCCTAGGTGGAAAGTGGACATAAATCAGCGCTTAGAAATTTATATGCCTGAAACATATGAACGGACAATCCATCCTTAGATACGTCCTGTACTGATCAGCCACTAAAACTAGCGCACGTTTTATGTCCCATACTAACCCACCATAAAGTTATCTCCGAAGGAACCACACTATATGGCACTGCATCATACTTATAAAAACTATAGAAATGCGTGCGATGACTAAAGTGAAGTTGTTTAAAAGTTACGATACTTTTCATTGATCGCAGTACCACTCTGAAATGTTAAGGAATAATGGTAACGTTATCTGTATGTAGCAACCGCAAGACATCTATTATCTTATCCTTTTTATTTTTGAAGTTACAGTTTGTTTTCTCGCGGCACACAGTCCGTTTTGGCGGTAATTTGCACACGGCGTAAAAGTTAAAAATAGTAACACGTCTTAAACGTAGGGACAATAAGTGAACTACATAGAATGTAGATGGCCTCAGGGATCAAATCTTCGTCTCCTTTTATACATCATTTGTTCCAACGATCTTTTCGACTGTATAAAGTTTTTTCAGATGTTGCAGTATGTTGATGATCTAAAACTATTCTGCAAAATTGAGGCCCCTGGATTACAAAGTGATATTAATGCGGTCAGTGCGTGGTGTTCAGATAATTGTCTTATGTTAAAATCAAGAAAAACCAATGTCATTTCATTTAGCCGAAAACATATAGTGCATACGCATTCCAGTGTGAAATAGAGAGGAAATCTGAAATTCGTGATCTCGGTGTGTTATGGGATTCCACCCTTCGAATGGAAGCACATGTCAATGCTGTAGTCGATTCATCGTTGAGGATGCTTGCCATGGTGTCCAGAATTACACGGGACTTAAAAACCCGCGCACTGCAATAGTACTGTATAACTGTTACGTCCGCTCGAGATTGAAATTTGCATCAACCGCGTGGAATTAATCGACTTTGTCTAGACTAGAGCGCATTGAACGAGGTCAAGACGCGTTAGCCGTTTAATTTACGACCGACACATCGGTAAACAATTGTACTATGATTATAACTGGCTACTTTGTAAATTGCAAATGACCACCCTTGCTCAGAGAAGAGATATCCGAGATTTGTTATTTTTGCATAAAATATTGAACAACGGAGTAGCTTGCCCAAGTTTGCTAACCGATATAAGCATTCACGTACCGTCTCGCTCCTTGAGATATACTGAACTTTTCTGTGTTCTCAGACATTCTAACCTCTCGCCTATCACAAGAATGATGGCATTGTATAACAATTTTGAGTCACCTGCAAAAGATGTCTTTATGAATTTTAGCGATTTTAAAAACGTAGTGGTAGGGAAAATGACATAGGGCATCTGTATTACAATGTTGTCTTTGTACTTTTATTATTGCAGTGTTCGCATTACTTGTTTTGTTGTGAATGTATTATGGTGGTAAGGCGTTTAGCTGTTGGTGGGCATCCTCAACTCAAGAATAAATAAATAAATGAATAAATAAAAAAACTCGAAACGGCTGTCACATATTTCTAGCCTCGTATACAGTGGAAATGCTTTCAATTATTTTAATTTCTTCAAATATATTTTTTGTGTCACCCCAAAACTTATGTTTTCCTATTCAGGAACCCACACTCAGAAAAAATTGCGAATACCTCTGCTGTCCAATGGGTGATGGTCAAGGCAATATAACGTGCCTTGTGGAATCCCATGTAGATGGAATGCCTTGCGGGTTGGGACAGGTAAGAGTACATTCTAATTTTAGTATCATTGAGCAGGAAACTCAGGCCTACGAAGCGGGGAAGCACCACCGATTTGTTTGCTCTATACTCAATGACAGAATTAGATGCGCAGCGCGTGGCGTGTCCAAGCATTCTTTTATTGATTCGGAGCAAATGAAATTAAGACGCTAATTGATATGAGCGCCGAAGAACAAATTTCGAACCAAAAATAATGAACATTAGAAGCCACGTCCCGCGTTTCTTAAACCCTCAGTGACTATGCTTTGTCTTGTGAATTTGTCAGGAGATAAATATTTTTTGTGGTAGCAATACCGGGTATTAACTGAAAACGCATTTTTAATAAATCCCCCTTTTAAGTACCTTTTGCACTTAGCAGTCTTACCACGAAAGCACCTGAAACCAAATTGTCTTTGAGAAATATGTCATCAGATTGAAAGCAACAGCCATTGGAAAGCGGCACATCTAGCATACGATGGCTTAGTACTGGTTGAATTGATTCTTATAGCTTTGCAGTTCTCCAACTAAAAAAAAAGTATAGTGCTAAAGCAAGCTTTATGTTCGTTTTCAAGCCAAATCCTTTTATTTTTGCAGCCGGTAGGATAAAGATACTGGCACAACCATGTCACCAATTATCACACTAACTAAAATAGAAGTAATCAAACTGTGGAAATACATAGAAATACTTACATATCGTTATATTTTTTTAGAAATATAGTTGTAATTGAGATAATTCCGCAAATGGCAGCCATAATAAAAACTTGCCCTTCTTTGGGCTAAAATTCTTTCGTCACTTCAGTTTAAAAAAAAAAAAAAAAAATGTGGAGCGAAAACACTTGGCTCGTTTAAAGGCTACTTCAAACTATTATTGCCAAGTCCAATTCCTCGTGATTTAATAAACCAGTCACCATACTTTTTACAAAAACAAGCCTTTATTCAAAACCGCCAAATGTTCTGTTTGTCCCGTTCGCTGGCAGAAATAGGGTACTGCTGAAGGGATGTGATAAAAATTAAATTTGAAACGCCAAACAACTTTTTTAATCAATTACTGCCACCTATGTTACAAAACAACCCTCGAAAATTTTGGAATGTTTTGCCCACCATGATAAGTCACGAATTAGTTTCCTTTAAACATGAGATAAATTCCAAATTGACGAATATTTTTGTGGTTCAATTTGTAATGAAGTGTTAATTAAATCGTTTTCCAATCCATATAGTAACACCGTTCCGACTTATGGTAACATCTTTTAATTAATGAAGCATGTTGTTGACACCAAAAGTGTTTTAAACGTTATAAATAGTCTTAAACTTTGTTGACCCATTGGTATAAACGAAATCAAATCAAACATTTTTAAAGCGACAATTCAATACTCTTTTCTCATACTTGAGAATTTATTTCAAAATTTTTTCGACGCCGCTCTTTTACCTGATTGGAAAATCGAAAACGTAGTTCCTCTATACATATATGGCGATGAACGCTCTCCTACCAATTACAAACCAATTTCATTAACTAGCATTCCCCGGAAAGTCTTCGAACACATCACAATACACAACTAGTTGCCTTCCTGGATTCCAGCTCATTTTATTCTTCACCTCAACATTGATTTAGAAAGCAATTTTCTTGCGAAACAAAACTACTCATTATAACTAATGACGTTCAAGTTGTTCTTGATGAGAGATACCGGATAAACTGCATTCTTAATGATTTTGCAAAGGCATTTTACAATGTATTGCATAATCTTTTTGATAAAATAAGTAAATTGAACATTAGTACTGATATGTTCCATGGGATTATAACATTTCTAACAGACCGCGTGCGCAATTTGTTACATGCATTGGCATTATTTCTGGTCGCACATTTTTTTTCGCGTACCTCAAGGGTTCATTTTAGGTCATTTTTTCCCTCATTTATATTAATGACCTTCGCAGCATTGTCTCCTTCTCAATCAAATTATTTGCTGACGACGGCCTCTCCGACTCTGACTGACTCCAAGCGACTCTGACTACAACTAATTACAGCATAGTTTTGAATTTATATTTAAATGGTGTGAGCTCTGGTGATGAAAGATAACATTACCAAGTTTAACCTAATGCGCATGGCCCGTAGAGTTACCTTTACTTTCTATGTACAACCTTGATAACAAAACACTGGAGCTCGTAGTCCCTTATAATTATTTAGGAGTTACCCTAAGTTCCGATATTTCCTGGCTAATAAAAATAACCTTAAGCTTGGTTATCCAAAACGGAATTGTCTCTGGTCCCTTTGTCATTCAGCCCAATTCTTTATAACACATTAGCGCGGTCAAAGCTTGACTATGCAGCCTCCATCGGGTATCCCTGGTATCCCGGTACAACCTACCTTACTGACTCACTTGACTTAATTATGATCGCACCACTAGCGTAACACCAATAAAACATATCTATTTCTACCCAGCCTTGAACATCGCTATAGACAACTAATCTGAATATAGAGGAGCATTTTTATGGGATATGGAAATCGACCCTGTTTCCGCTTATAGGGTTTTACGTTGTTACACAAATTGCCCGTAGAGCTGAGATTCGCTAAAATACCACCCTCCCGGCCAGAAAAAAGTAATATAATTTTATAGTCGTGTAATGTAATACCTATTCAAGTTTTCCCTCAAAACTTTAGCGGCTGGTAAGTCAGCTAAATTGCCGAAATTTAATGTTACTGCTGAGCAAAGAAAAAAACAACAACAACAACAACTCAGATATAAGCATTTAGTGCAGCTGAAAACACAGTGTAGAAACCGGCACCATGACAGAACAGCACACGACAAAACAGCACGCGACAAAACAGCACGCGACAAAACAGCACGGTCAAAACAGCACGCATCAAGACAGCACAGCGTCAAAACAGCACGGCGACAAAACAGCACGCGTCAAAATAGCACGCGACAAAACAGCACAGCGTCAAAACGGCACAGCGACAGAAGAGCCCGTCCCGAAACAGCACAGCGTCAAAACAGCACAGCGTCAAAACAGCACCGTGACAAAACAGCACAGCGTCAAAAGGGCACAGCGACAGAAGAGAACGGCGTCAAAACAGCACCGCGACAAAACAGCACTGCGTCAAAACAGGACATTGACAATTTAGCTAGGGTTCAGCGTTATCGGTTTTTTAATATTTTGAAATTCTGGGTAATTTTTTCGAATTTTATTCTAAACAAATATTTTTGGGTTTATTGCGGTGAATATTTGTAGACTCATAAACTTCTCTCTTCTTTTTGGTTTATTGACGAAAGCCAGTATACTGACGAAAGTGCTATATTTAAAAGCGTTTGTTTAAAATTTATAGTGAGTAAATTAGGTCCTGGTTTCCTTATTTGTTGCTGACTGTGGCAGCCGATGCGACCTGTTCTGCAAGATGCACTGGGGCCCTATCGTGATCTGCCATTATCGTCGTGTACTCATGTTTGTAAACAGAATGAACATGAGCTTCACTACCACTTCGGTGGGAGAGGCAAATATTGTCACGAATGACAAGTGATGAGGAGGCGATTGACTGAGTAAACTGAACGTTTAAGGGGGATTCAACCGCTATTTATTTGTACCCTTTTCCTCATAGATGGCGCAGAATTTTTCCGGAACAAACGAGTTGCATGTTCGCAGCTGCACATGCAGGTCGGGCGCGCGAGGTGGGCTCGGGCCACGGGCTGTTCGCCACCGATCTCGAGCTAGATCTTCTTCGCTCTGCGTCCGCCGCTGCAGGAAGCAGCCATCAGGCGGCGCGAGATTCGAGCCAGTACATACGTAGATTACAGTGGCGTACAAAACGTAGAATAAGCTCTGATTTCCGAATGGATTCGAAGTTCCATCCACGTTCTAAATGATCGAAACCACAAGGTGCGGCGTTGCGGCCGCTTGGACCACCACATTTAAAACGCAAACGTTGTTTTGCAAAACAAAAAAAAAATATATATTTTTAGAGTTTATTTTAAAGCTAGAAAACAAAAAAAGAAATAAAGTGGCAGTTTTTCACTTTCTATGTCCTATATCGGCCTGCAATTCGTCTGAATACTGGTTTGCAAACCCGCTCCCAGGTTGTGGGGAGTAAAGCCCATCTATCCTGGGAAAAGTGTCGCCAATCATTTTTGTGGAAATGCTCGAGACACGTGCCGCGCGCCACTTCTGGGAAGAACTAGAGCCACTAAATGAGCTGCGCTTAGAGTATCGGCACTCTGTTCCCCAACATTCTTGTGGGCGCCGACGATTTGGTGCTTGTGAAGAGCTGACGCAACTGGCGATCGTCATGATTCAAAAGTTCGACTTCCTCAGCATTAGATTCGGTGTTAGGAAGCTCATATAATATTGCTTTGCTATGTCGCGAACTATTTAAACATTTGTGGAGGACGGAAAAGCGTTTGTTGTGATTTCAGATAAATCTCCAGATAACTGGCAACCATGATTTTAAGCCACAATATGAACAAGTGTCGTTACTCTGAAGCGTAGCTTATTTAGTGGCACAATATATAGAAGAACAAGGCGTCTGAAATCTAGCTCAGTGCTGCGCTGTTCCGCCATAATCTTCCCTAGTGCCACTAAATAAGCTACGCTTCAGGGTAAAGACACTTGTCCATATTGTGACTTAAAATCATTACTGCCAGTTATCTGAAGTTTTATCTGAAATCACAGGAAACGCTTTTACGTCCTCCACAAATGTTTAAATGCTTCGTGACAAAACAAAGCAATATTACATGAGCTTCCTAACACAGAATCAAATGCCAAGGAAGTAGCACTTTTGAATCATGACGATCGGCAGTTGCGTCTAATCTGTACATGCACCAAGATGGCGGCGCCCACAGCAATATTGGGGAAAAGGGTGCCGACCCTAAGCATAGCTCAGAGGTCCACACTTCTGCGCGTCGAGTCAAAAGCAACAAGAAGCAGCCGTTTCCCACCCGTGAACTGTACTAAGGAGCTCTCTGTCCAAGCAAGTGGCGCGGCTCTACTACTCGTCCACAATCGCGCACCAAGTGCACAGCAGCTGACAAGATTGGCAACGGGTATGGCAAGAAAGGACACTTTCCGTCTATAGGCTCCCGTAGGGAGCCTATAGACGCTTTACACACGCGCCAGAATACAGCCGCCATTGCTGACCTTCTCTTGTTTTACCGAGATACCGAGCCACTGAAACTGGTGTGGACGAGTCTCCACAAAGGCCAATGGAATAAAATCTAAGATGGCAATAACCTGGGCTGCTATGGCAATAATGAAGTAAACTGAACGTAATAAGGGGAAACAAAAACTGAAAGTCAGTTATGGCGGCGCCCACGCACAGCTGCTGCAAAGCGTCTATACAGGAACTCTAGTGCAGACTAAATTCATTTGATAAAATTCACGCTTACAAGTACCGCCAACCAGGCACGTAGCCAGGATTTTGTTTCTGGGGGGGGGGGGGGGGGGGGCGGGGCTCGCCCATGACAAAATGCTGTATGAGGGGGAGGGGGCAGAGGAGGTCCCAGCAAAATGTAAGATTTCAGGGGGGGGGGGGGGGCCCGGGCCCCATGGGACCCCCCCCCCCCCCTCCTGGCTACGTGCCTGCCGCCAACCATTAATTGTTCAAAAAACGCGCAGGAGACGTGCGAGGAGCGGGTGCTCCGCTGCCATTCGCTTCCAAGGGCCGCTCATTTCAGTACTGCGCCGACAACTGCTTCCAAGGGCCGCTCGAGACACGGGCCTCGTGCACTGGTGCATTTGACGCCACTTGCAAGACGAACGCAAACACATCGAAGGGCTTTAGTCCAGACCACCGTGGTCCAGACAGATAAAGAGGGATCGGTGGCCAAGTGCAATAAAGAAAAGAAAAAGGATCGGTGGCCGAGTGTGCTATACTTCGTTTCACCTTATGTTGTACCGCAGCGAAGGCTAGAAGCGCGAGCTCATAGCGTTGGCAGCCGCTCTTAAGTCACGAGAGCTTGTGCCGCCGAGATGTGCCCCAGAGCAAGGAGCTCGAGCTTGTAGCCTTTCCTGCGGTACATCATAAGGTGAAACAGAGTATAGAGCACACCAGATCGGAGCACGTGAAGCGAAAGCTCGCGCTGTATAACCCAGGGATCCGTGGGTTCAATCCCCACCCCTGCCCGTTTCGATCTGGATGAGCATCGTACCGGCGTGCGGTCGCGTATCACTACTGCGTGGTGCACGTTAAAAATCCCAGGCTACCGGTTGTACTGCACTGGTTAAATTTATCACCTACAGCTGGGAGACAAGTCGCCCGTTGAGGCAGACTATGTTCTAGGCTGTATAAACATACACACACCCCAATTTGTTTCCAGGCAGGTAAGGTAGCACCGCTTCATTCCACCATGACATAGTAAGATCACCATTGAAAGAGGTGTTCATAACGGACAAAAGCATAGTGAACTCCGAGGTTACTTATGAGGACACTAAAGTTATTCATAGGTTCATTCGATTTTGCCTAAAAATTAGAAAGGCGAAGAGAATAAAAAAAGAAGAAACGTACGCCTCACCTTAGGTAGAAACGTATTTTCTACCTATTGATTGCCCGTTTGGTTTTCTTAATAATCCGCAAAACGGGAAGTGTTAAATTTACAACAAAAAAAAATTGTTTCTCGCGCTAAAACGCAAACGTCAAAACTCAATTGCATCTCAGTGTAAAAACCTGTTTGTTGGTTAAGAAAATATATTGTAATTGTTCAAAATAATAGAAATCACGCTTCTATTTTTGTTTTTCATATTCACTAGCCACCAAACAAAGTCTACAAAGAATGAAAATATCTGAAATAATGTTTCATACAATAAATGTTGTTCGAAATAACTATTTTAGCCTTCTTTGCAACTCATTCAACTATTTTTCTTTCTTTCCAAATACATATTAGTAGCTAGGTGCCTTCATGCGCGCTTTGCTTAGGGTGGAGAAATCTGGCCAATTTGTCCCACACTTTTATTTTTCTTTTTTTGTTCAGAAGCGCGTGAAAGAGCGTGTCCCGGCACGCGTTTGTGGCGCTGACTGTGCTATTTTACCCGTGAGCGCGTGCTGTCGGTCGGCATCGGGTACTACAAAGGGTGGCATCACCCTAAGCCACGCCCTAAGCAGAAGGACATCGAGGCACCCTACATATTAGGATATCTCTGTTCAACCCTGGTGCTTAGGAGCAACGCTTGTAGCGTATGCAAGCGTTTGACCACGCGTGCTAACATAGCACACACTAAAAAATAGAATCAACAAAAGTATCGCCTTCAGAGCCTTATCAGGCCTTTCGCTAGGAGTCTGCTGATGACTAGTTACACTTGTTTGTAACATTCAAAAAGTGCCGACCAACGGTGTCATTAATTGTAATTCTGTTGTGTATGTTTATACAGCGGGAAGTTAGTCAGCTCTGAGGGCATCTGATGTCTTCGTTGGAGATGAAAGACAGGGCAGTATACCGCTGCTTGTCTAACGACTTTAACGTGCATCACGCAATAGTGATACATGACAGCACGCCGGTACGATGCTCATCCAGATTGAAACGGGCAAAGGCGGTGGATTTAATCCACGATCAGTGAGCTTTACAGCGCGAGCTTTCGCTACACGTGCTACCGATCCACGAGCAACGAGACATCGCGGTCGAATTCGAGCTCGAGAGAAAAACAACAGCAACAGCAAGAAAATCTCCGGTTTGAGGCATTTAGTACTGGTGTCGGCATCTCGTTTAACAAGTTGTAAATGAAATTAACAGGGTGAGTTTATTTACACAAATACGTAAATACAACAATATTTTGCTTTCTCGCCATGGTCTTAAAATTAAGATTAGAGGCACCCCTAGTACGTACGGCCAAGCGTTTTGTCACATTTGTGTTCTAAATAATTGTATTTTCAAAAATGCCTCAAAACGCGCTCAAAGCAGTCAAAATGGTCATATTTCTGGATTTTATTAAAAATCTCAAGCGCTCTAAAAGAAAAAACCCAAGGGCCGTACAACCTTCATTACGTTATCATAAGTAACCTCCAAAAGAATGAATACCATCGTACATTCCTGAAACTCAGGTTTGTGTAGCGAAATTTTCCCATTGAGTGACGAGCGGTTGAATCCCCCTTAATAGGGCGAACTTGTGCCCAAAATAAAAAAAAGGAAACCGAAGATAACAGCAGAGCGTCACGGGCGTCGAAGTCGGCGTAAGAGCAGAGTCGAACGCTGGGGCGAGACCGACTTTAGCTCGCCACGCGAAGCCCCGTATGTCTACGCGTAAGCTTCTGGAATGATCGGCGTAGAAGGTTCGATGCGTAGAACATTCGGACCTAGAACAAACAACAATGTTCTCGAAATCACCAGAACATTAAACTGAAAGAATAAATAAAAGACGAGTAACTCCCAGGAATCGAACCCTGGCACTTCGCGTGGGGGGCAAGCACGATAACCCTTAGTCCATGGCCGCGCAGCATACATGGCCAGCGGTGCGCGCGGCATTACTCCCCCTATTAAAAAGTGCATCGCCCCGATGCAATGCGAAACAAAACAAAGCAAATAAAAATAACGGCAAACTAAAGAGTCATTTGAGACACACAGTCCACAGTCCTATCAAGCGTAGTACGGCTTCAGGCGCGCGTCGTAGACGACTCCTTGTCGTGTTGAGCGGCGTGATGATGTTCTTGTTCCGTCGGGCAGCACCTCGTAGTTAAGATCTCCAAGTCGACGAATCACTTCGTAGGGTCCGAAATAGCGCTTCAGGAATTTCTCGCTTAGGCCGCGTCGTCGAATCGGGGTCCAAAACGACACACGGTCTCCGCGAGCGAACGTCAATCCGGCAAATGTTGTACCGGGTAGCGTCGACACGTTGTTGATCTTGAATTCGGAGTCGGGCGAGCTGGCGAACTTCCTCGGCTCGTTGAGCAACCACCTGGGCGTCGGGGCTTCCATCGTCAGCTGGTTCGTGGAGTAGCATCGCGGCGAGCATGGTCGTTACTTTTCTGCCATGCACCAGCTGAAACGGTGTTACTCCTGTGGTCTCTTGTACCGTTGTGTTGTAAGCAAACGTGACGTAGGGTAACACCTCGTCCCAAGTCTTGTGCTCTACGTCGACGTACACAGAGGTCAGGTCGGCGATAGTTTTGTTTAGCCGTTCTGTTAGTCCATTTGTCTGTGGATGCTACGCAGTGGTTCGACGATGGCTGGTACCACAGAGACGAAAAATCTCTTGCGTCAGCTGGGCCATGAATGAAGATACACGATCTGTGATGAGGACTTCAGGGGCGTTGTGCCGGAGGACAATGGACTCGATGAAAAACTTGGCGACTTTAACCGCCGTGCCTGCTGGAAGGGCTTTTGTCTCGGCGTACCGTGTGAGATAATCGGTGGCGACGATTATCCAGCGGTTTCCCGACGTTGACGGCGGGAAAAGGCCAAGTAAATCCATTCCAATCTGCTGGAACGGCTTGAACGGGAGAGAAATCGGATGCAGAAGTCCTGACGGATTCGTCGGCGGTTTCTTGCGTCGCTGACACTCGTGGCATGATCGAGTGTAGAGGTGAACGGTCTTCGGTAGCCTCGGCCAGTAGTACTTTTCACGAATCCTGGCGAGCGTCCTGCTGTAGCCAGGGTGTCCAGCCGTTGGCCCGTCATGGCATCATTGGAAGATTTCTTCTCGAAGGCTGGAAGGAATAACCAACAGCCACGCTGTGCTGTTGTTGACGAAGTTCTCTTTGTACCCTTGCCGTATGGAGAAGGTAGGCAGGATTCGTAAGAAAGCACGGGGAACCGTACTCGCTTGTCCCTTTAGGTGCTCAATGAGCGCTCGTAGTTCAGAATCGTCTCGTTAGAGTGCTGCCATGTCGCTGACATCCAGAGCTCCGAATAAACATTCATCGTCGTCGTCTTCGATGCCGGCAGGACCGGCTTCGACTGTGGCCCTTGACGGGCAGTCGGCGTCATTGTGCTTCCGGCCGGACTTGTACACCACGGTCATGTCGAAATCCTGCTGTCGTAGGCTCCACCGGGCGAGGCGTCCGGAGGGGATCCTTCAGATTCGCTAGCCAGCAGAGCGAGTGGTGGTCCGTGACCACGCGAAAAGGACTTCCATACAATTATGGGCGGAACTTTGTTATTGCCCAGACGACAGCAAGACACTCCTTTTCAGTCGTTGAGTAGTTCTTCACCGCCTTAGACAGCGTCCGACTCGCGTATGCAATGACTCGCTCTTTCCCGTCTTGCATTTGGACTAGTACCGCGCCAAGTCCGGTGTTACTGGCGTCCGTGTGGATCTCTGTTTCAGCGAATTGGTCGAATAGGCACAGGATCGGGGGCGTCTGTTGTCTTCGTTTGAGCTCATCGAATGACAGCTGGTGTACTTCTGTCCATTCAAACTTTACGGCGTCCTTCGTGAGGTGCGTCAGCGGTGAGGACAGCTTGGCGAAGTCCCGAACAAAGCGCCTGTAGTAGGCACAGAGTCCGAAAAATCTTATCACGGCTTTTTTGTCAGACGGCGGAGTAAATGCAGCTACGGCGCGGGTTTTCTCGGGGTCAGCGAGAACACATTTGTTGTTCACGACGTGCCCAAGGAACTTTAGTTCCCCATAGGCGAACCGACACTTTGTTGGCTTCAGTGACAGGCCGACGGTCTTGATGGCTTGGAGCACTGCTCGAAGTCGTTTCAGGTGCTCGTCGAAATCTCGTAAGAATACCACGACATCGTCCAGGTAGGCGAGGCAGCTTTTCCATTTCAGACCTGCCAGCACGGTGTCCATGGCACGCAGGAAGGTGCCTGGTGCTGTACAAAGTCGTACAGTCTGTCGGGGGTGACGAAGACAGTTTTCTCGCGGTCGCGTTCGTCGACTTCAATCTGCCACAAGCCACTCTTCAGGTCTATCGACGAAAAATATCGGGAGTGGCACAGTCGGTCTAGCGTATCGTCGATGCAGGGGAGCAGATTGACGTCCTACTTAGTCACAGCGTTCAGTCGACGATAGTCTACGCAGAATCTCAGGGTTCCGTCCTTCTTCTTTACAAGGAAGAGTGGGGACGCCCACGGACTTCTTGATGGTTGAATGATGTCGTCGTCGAGCAATTCCTGTACTTGATCTTGAATCACCTTACTTTCCTTTAAGGAGACTCAATACGGCGACTGGTGGACAGGGAGCGCATCGTCGTCGGTAATAATGCGATGTTTCGCTATTGTTGTTTAGCGAACTTTTGACGACGTGGCAAAACAGTCCCTATATTCGGCGAAGAGATCAATCAGTTGCCGGCGCTTAGGAGCTGGGAGTTAGGGGTCGATGTCGAGCTGCAGCGGCGACGTGCTCTTCTGCTGTGACGGCGAGGTTTCCTCAGAGATTGCGGTGACCACGACTGGCGCCTGAAGCTCTTCAAAGCGGCCCACGCTGGTACCCTTCGTTAGGTGCTGCGGCTCCTCTCGAAAGTTTGTTACGAAAACAGTCGTACGTCCTTCTTGGAGATCCGTTACGCCTCGTGCGACGCTAATTCCTTTTTTCAAAGAGCAGTTGGACGCTGCCTTCCAGAAGAACTTCACCGTGCATGCCTGCGTCGGTTATGACGGTGACGAAAACACTCGACCGTGGCGGCAGGTTCACATGATCGACAATAGGGAGTTTTAGAATAACGTACGCAATTTTAGCGCACGCTAGCGCTAAATTTAGCGCTTGTATTAGCGCACGCGACGCAAGAGAGTTTCAGAATAGCGTTTTACGTCGCGACGCAAAAGCCCAAGCATCTCGCGCTTGCGACACCACCAAGATAGTCACAATTTTTATTTGACACACGAAATGCTGTAACTTTAGAAAAAAACGAGCTTTTGGTCCAGAGAACCATTTTAGAGTTGTTTTAACATGAGAATGCGACGCGAGCAGTTGACAGGTCGTGTCCGCTTGCGTCGCCACGGCAAGAGAGGTCTCATGTACTGACCTTCGCACATCGTACCTTCGCCGAGGAATGTTCGCGCGTCGCAAGCATCAAGTTGCCGGTGATCGTCGCCAAACCGAGTACAATGTCGTCTCGTGTTGAAAATCGCAGTCGCGAGGATGCCGCCGACGTCGCACTCACGACGCCGTAAAGAAAGCCCCCGACAGAATCCTAGAAGCCGCCATTTTGTTTTAGCTCTGCTCGTCTTGACTTTAGCCAACTTCTCATCACGAATCCTCCTTGGAGAAGCGCAAAGACTCTTTGCGTACGCACGCTATTTCCGAGAAATAGCGCACGCTAAAATTCGCACGCAAAGCCAAACCCTGCTTTGCGTTCGGAGCAGTCGCAGTGGCGACGACGCAATTCTTTGCGTACGCAAAGCTTTAGAGTGCGCTATTCTAAAACTCCCTAATAACTCGGATCGCGGTTGACGTCGTGTTGGTCTCCATTGGCTGCAGAACAGGCTTTCGCAGCGTAAACTGGTTTGCTCCGAGGTCGATGACGGCGCTATACTCGCAGAGAAAGTCCATTCCGAAAACAACGTCCCTCGCACAGTCTTGCAGAACGGCGAACTTCCCAGGGCACATCTCACCGTGGATCTCGACGCGAGCAGTGCATCTTCCAACTGGTGTAATTAGGTGTCCTCCGGCGGTTGGTATTTGAGGTCCATCCCACGGCGTCATGACTTTTCGAAGGCAGCGGGAGAGCCTCCCACTCAAGACTGAGTAGTTTGCTCCGGTGTCCACGACTGCTGATGCGTCGTGCACGTCGATGACGACGTTTAGGTTGTTGGACACCGTTGCAGGGGCGTCGTTGTGATGCGTGGCGTCGAGAGAGTTGGAGCGCTCCGGCGTTCTTGGAGGCTCTTTACTTCGGTCGTCTTCGGCAACGCCACCTCAAGGCGTTGCCGCACTTAGTTTTCCCGGCGACGCAGCGGAGACAGGCTCTCTCGGCGGGGTCGTGGCGCTGGAGACGCTGAACGTCGTGGCGATGGGGAGCGGGATTCACGGCGGAGAGACGGTGTTGAAGTCGGCGGGCGTCGAGGTAGTCTTCGATGTCGCGAGGGCGTTCGCCGTACCTCGGGCGTGGGTCGTTCGGGTGGAACCCATGCAGGCGCATTTGCCGGTAGGGACAACGGCGGTAGATATGGTCGGCCTCCCCGCAGTAATAGCAGATGGGTCGTCGGATCCGCTGTCCTCCACACGTCGCTTTTCCTTGGCGCCGGTTGGTCTCGGCGGTCGTACTGACGTCCCTCGTCGTCGCGTCGGGGGTACGCCTGCGTTGGTGGATCTCGTCGTGGCGCCACCGGGTAATGTTGAGCAGTTGGCGGCGGTCTTCGGGCTACTCCGGCGTAGGTCAGCGTCGGCTCATCGGCTGCGGCAACGGTGACAAGGGCATCCGGAAGGAACGCTCGTTGAACCTTGTCCCGAACAACTTTGGCAATAGAGACTGAGGCCGGGCGCTCAGCAGTCGGCAGAAGCTTCTTAAGCTCCTCCCGGACGACCCCGCGAATAAGCTCTCGAATGCCCGGGATGCCGTGGGCAAGGTCGCAAGGGGACTGCGGAACCTCGCTGACGCCGGGTAGCCTCTGGTATAGCTGGCTTGGGCTTGCAGAGCACGCTCTATGTTCGTCGCCTCCGTGACAAATTCTTGAACGGTCGTCGGTGGGTTGCGTACGAGTCCACCAAAGATGTCGTCTTTCACGCCACGCACCAAAAGACGCAGCTTCTTTCCCTCTTTGGCCTGAGGGTCGGCGCGGGAGCTCAGGCGAAGCACGTCTTCCACAAAGCTCGTGACGCTTTCATTGGGGCACTGGGTCCTCGATTGCAGCAGTTCTTTGGCGCTCTCCCTTCGGTGTTGACTGGGGAATGTTCGCGAAAGCTCGTTCTTGCAGACGTCCCACGAGGTCAACGAAGCTTCATGGTTTTCGAACCAGCGCCTTGCCATTCCTTCAAGTGAAAAATAGAGGTTTTGCAGGCGATGTTAGTCATTCCACCCGTTGTGGCGAGCCGCGCGTTCGTACTGGTTGATTCAGTCTTCGACGTCCTCATAGATCTCGCCGAGGAAGGGAGCAGGTGTCCGCGGAGCGACGGGCAGGACGACGACGGGTGGGGTGGGCACGGTCGGGATCTTGTTCTTCCGTTTCTCGGGCAAGAGATCAAGTTCGGGGGACTGACCTCTGGTACGACGGCGTCTTCGGGCTTCGGCGTCTTCGACGAAGGGTAGCCTTCCGGGACTGAGCACGTCGCTTGACCGGGATGTCTTCGGAGGGGTACGCTCAACGGGCATAGAATGCACTACCCGGCACCTCCACCAAAATGTCACGAATGAGAAGTGATTAGGCGGCGAATGACTGACTAAACTGAACGTTTAATAGGGCGAACTTGTGCGGAAATAAAAAGGAAACCGAAGATAACAGCAGAGCGTCGCGGGCATCGAAGTCGGCGTAAGAGCAGAGTCGAACGCTGGGGCGAGACTGATTTTAGCTCGTCACGCCAAGCCCCGTATGTACACGTGTGGGCTTCTGGAATATTCGGCGTGGAAGGTTCGACGCGCAGAACATTCGGACCTAGAACAAAAAACAATGTTCTCGAATTAACCAGAACATTGAACTGAAAGAATAAATAAAAGACGGTAACTCCCAGGAATCGAACCCTGGCACTTCGCGTGGAAGGCAAGCACGAAATCCACGGCCGCGCTGCCTACTTGGCCAGCTGCGCGCGCGGCAATATCAAAATCGAGAAATTTGCAAGCATTGTATTCAGTGTGTTTTTTTCCTAGTTTTCACGACTGGGAGAAGTGGTAAACTCACGCCGACCACAGAAACGACGATAACACAATCGTATTTATGCCCTCCTCTAGTACACTAAATCTAGGGGTGTTCAAATATGTGTGGCATTTACGGACGCTCTTAATTTCATTGTTGAGTTCACAATTAAACTTTCTTCTTTGAACAAGGAATTTGGCGGACAAATCCCTATCAGGTAAAGAAGCCAGATTTCGTCCTGAAGAAACCTGCGCCCCCGGAGCCTTTCGTTGAAAGTTGAACAGATCTCGGAGACTGGCTGAAAAGTGCGAAAGGAAGTGGTCATACGGTCAGTAATGAGTCACATACTCCCACCCACCCTCCAAACGCCCTCGAAAATACTAACATTTTTCAGTTAAAACTTAATTTTGAAATATGGTTTTGGCGTACTTTTACCGGTTTCATTCGGTTTCAGCTGAAAACGCTGAACACTAAATATAGCGCATGGAGTAAAAAACTCCATGCGCTATATTTAGCACTGTAAAGGAATGAAGGGTTTAGGCCAATTGGTCGAAAGCCAACTCGTCGACAGCCAGTTTGTCGAATCAGTTCTCTTGGGAGCGTTCGGAGTGGGGAGTCTACTCGGTACGCACATGAAGGCTCCCTGAGCAGTACCGAAGCACCCGTGGTGCGTATTCTAGCTCGAGCAGTTCTACTCAATTTGACGCGCAAGTTTGCTGGTGATGTTGTCAACAATAAATGAATCAATCGCGCGGCAATCGGCTGTCGTCAGTTGTTAAAAAAAAACAGAAAGCGTGTGCGGCAACGGTGTGCTCAGCCCATGCTGTATGGCAACAGCAATGAGGCTGTGGCATGTTTCTACTTCACCGGTTTCCACCTGATCGAGGCCTTCGTCGGCAACAATCTCTGAATTTAACTCAAAACAACTTCTCGCCTGCAAGCTGCAGCCGCTTGTTACCGGGACATTTTATTCACGACGAATGAACTTGTAGCCTCGTGAAAAGCGGAAGCGGTGGTTGTGACGCGATATGTTATACTTTGGGGGGTCTCCGGGTTGCGGAGTTTGGTAAACACTGAAATAGGCAATAAATTCCTTTATAACCAAGCGAAAATAAATGAAAGGGTCGAGGACGATCGAAATTATTCACTCAGAGATAGGTGAAGAGCGCGCTCGAATATGCTGTGCTGTTTTGACGCCGTGCTGTTTTGGCACGTGCTCTTCTGTCGCTGTGACGTTTTGACGCTGTGCTGTTTTGTCGCGTGCCATTTTGACGCGTGCTGTTTCGTCACCATGGTGTTTGGACGCTGTTCTGTTTTGACGTGTGCTGATTTGACCATGTTGTTTTATCACGTGCTGTTTCTTCATGTGCTGTTCTGTCGCGTTCCCGTAGAAACCGTGCCTGCCAACTTCATCTTATGTTTAAATACACTTTTTGTGGAGGTAACGCATTGAACTTTTTAAGCCTTATTCAGCGGCATTTTGTTGTTGCATCTCATCACTCCATCAATCCGCATTCATTAATTAGTAGCATCATGGTGAGGGTGTCCCAAATTTACAAATTGGAATACATTTCATTGCAGATATGTAAGCGAAAGAGGTGCGGAAAGCACAGCGTTAATCTGCCTCCCCCACTGTCTGTGCCTATCAACCAGCCATAAGTACAACCATGACGCCAAAGGCGAGACCAGTAGATTTCTAAAATGCTTTTTAGGGTCCAAAAGACACATCTTTCTTGTCCAGAAAATAATAAAAAAAATCTTTGAAGTTATTAGCAGGCCCCTCCAGCATATGTGAAAAAAATATGCCATGATACAAATATTTTGATAGAGGTCCTATGGAACTTTTAGGGTTAATAAAATAATATGCACAAAAAGGACATGACCACCTCTGATTTTCTCTTAAAACGTATTGATATCGAATGCTGTTCATGAAAGCAAGTGTCAAGCGAATGACATTTCGCTGTCACACTTTTTTAAAATTTATACCGATGCTCAAGGTGCTCAAGCACCGACTGACTTCGCGCGCCCGCCCGTCAGCCAGTTCCCAGTCATCTTTATTTTCTTCTTTTCGTTCTCCTCACATTTCTCACCTTGGGAAGAGGGGGCGCTTGTTGTCCGCTCTCTGTATGTTGCCGGCACCTACGTGGGAATCACGAAATAAATGTAACCTTTACGTTCCGGGAACTGGCTGAAATCTTTCGGAAAAATAGTTCATGTAAGTCTTCGATATGGCATATCTGTGTAGCGGTGGAAACGGATGAACGGCAGAAAGAGAGGGAGCATTGATGACGATACCAATGCAGCTATCGTTCATTGGGGCCGGACAGATTCGAAACATCGCGATCTCTTCAAAGCCGTTGGTCCTGATGGTCTGGCTCGTAAACCTGTCGTTTTGTAAAGCGGCGCTGACGAATTCGGGGCAGGAGCAGCTCGTTCCAAACTCGAACTTTTTCAGTTCTCCTCTACCGGATGAGTGCCCCGGCTATTCACGGCTCCGTTGGGCGTGTTCAAGCGACATTCTCCCGGGCGCCGGTGCTGGAGAGGAGACGGTTGGCATCTCCTCTTCTTCCTTGCCAGTGGGTGATCGGTGGTGCGTGTAGTTTGACCAGGGTTGGTGGTAGCTGCTGCTTTTTGCTCAGCGTAGTATCGAAGTCGGGCGAGAAGAGGCTGCTAGAGGGTAGATTAGACCTCGTCGAGACTTAGATCGTCGAGTGCCGGTTTTGCCGGGCTAGGAGCCCTGAGCCTTTCGGGGCACGATCTCCATACGCCGACGAGTGCCACCTCAACGTTGGCGGATGTCTGCGGGCGAGTTATTGCCAATGGATTGTCCTGTTGTCTTTGGCGACGCTCGGCATGGAGGGCCCCGTGTAGGTGAACGTGCTCCGCGATCATGGGCACCTGGCACAGGGCGCATAACTCGGCGCGCTCCTGGTCGGTGTATATTGACGGCGTATCTTGTGCGCACCGCTCATTCAGAATGCGGCCCTGGAATGATGCTGGGACATCAGCCGGCGCCAGTCCTTGTGCGACTGCGGCTGTCGGTCCCAGCGCACCCGGGGAGCGAACTCGACGAAGTTGTCATGCTCTATGACGCACCACATCGCAGCCTCGTAAGTTCGGTGGCGTCGCGATGGGTGCTGAAGAGCAGGCCAATCGTCGCGACTGCGACTGCCGGGGGAGCGCGACCGGTGGTAACAGGACCGCCGCAGGGGTGGGTGGCGTGTCCGTGACCACTGTATTCCTGGTGGCATGACTGCAGGGAGTTGAGGTCAAGAAGAGGTACAATTACAAAAGATGGAGACGCTGCTACTTAAGTCTCACTACCTTTCGCCGCGTTAATAACTCTCAGCACTTTTCGCCACGTTAAATACAAGGCTTCAAGTCACTGATGTTAACAGGTCCGAAAGGTGCGCCTGTTATGGAACACCGTATTCGATATGCGAGGCGTGTAATTCGCGCCTCGACTTCAACCGGCCCGTCCCATCGCTTAGCGAGTGAAGCTTAAAATCCTTGCCTAGCGTTACTGATTGGGTGAGTAAGTCGGAGAACCAGATATCCGACAGAAAATATTATGCCTCTTCAGCTTTTATTATATTGGTTTCGTTGTTGCGGTTGTGATAGTTCATATTCCCCCGGCCATTGTCACTGCATCCGGGTGATATCACTGCACCCGGGTGATATCGTAGAGTCCTTGTAAAAACCTTGAGTGTGACTGGCGCGGGCGGTCATCCGGGGCAGGCTCTAGTGTTTCTTATGGGTACTCTAAGTTCCCGACCAAAATTGAGTCGTACCGGTGTGATTGGTAATAGTATACAGCATTGCAAAAAAGACAGCACAAGAACAAAAACGACACAAACATAGGGCTGACTCACGACTTCGTTTTATTTTTCTTCTTCAAGACATAAAGGCATTGAAGTGGTACGTAGGAACAAAAACTCTCATTAACTGCAGTACATTTCTTCGGTCAGCCTTTCAAAAAAAACAAATATAAACTATTAAAAACTAAGTGTCACAGAATCTCTAACACATTTAAAAATTGTAGGAACTAAGCCTCAACTTTCATACATGGGTTCCCATTTTACGAATAAACTCAAATTACAGATCGTAACTCAGTGCACTAACGGAAACATCAGGACCGTATAGACGAATGTAAAATGCCTCACTAATTACCGTAGTCAATGCTTTGGGGCGTATTACCAATATTCAATGTGGTTAAACTTTGGCAATTTAAGGTGTCTTGCGAACAAATATTGGCTATACACAACAAAAAATTGACTAGGGAAATTCATGAGGCATATTACATTCGTCTACAGGGTCCTGATGTTCGCGGCTGTGCGGAGTCAGTTACGATGTGTGAATCCCGGACAAAAGCTCACCGGACAGAAGCTCACCGGACAAAAGCTCACCGCACAAAAGCTCACCCATTTTTTTACAGACCCGGACAAAAGCTCACCAGGAGAAAATTTAATGTGGGTCTTAAGACGAGTGCGGACAACTTAGGTGCATGCCTGCGGCACTAAAAAATTCAAATACCTTTACGACGCACAATGACGGAAATAATTAATTTTCTTAGCCATTCACTTCAAATATTACCTTGAACCCCATGGAAACCCATCCATTAGTAATGAAGAGACATTGTGCCTATTCTTTATGTACGCGATTAGCGTAACAGAAGCGCAATGAAAAAGCGAGTTCACTGAAGGGTGACTTCACTTCTTCGGTCCCTTTTCGGGTTCAAAAACTTCGTTTCACGAAGTGTTTTGGGCGATGCACAAGGGTGCTTCGACATTCCTTGAGTCAAGCAAGCTCTATCTTATCAGCTCCACTCAGTTTCGGCAACCTAAATTTTGGTCCCCAAACGTTGCTTCTCTGCCTCTCATGGCTTATCTGTCGACACCTTTGCATGGGATGGCGTACCAGTTCTCATAAAAATGGTACTATGTCCTTCGCGTCCGCACGTTATCCAAGCCCGTGCTTCGCCTAGGCAGCAAAAAAAAAAAAAGAGTGAGCTTTTGTCCGGGTTTGTGAAAAAACGGGTGAGCTTTTGTCCGGTGAGCTTTTGTCCGGTGAGCTTCTGTCCGGTGAGCTTTCGTCCGGTGAGCTTTTGTCCGGTTACCACGATGTGTAATGAATAATTTCAATTTATTCTCAAAATGAGAAGATGTATGTGTGAAAGATGGGGTTTAGTTCCCACATTTCTAAAATTTGTTAGATATTCTGTGAGACTTTATTTCATTAATTTAATTTTTATCTATTTCCAATGGCTGACTAAAAACATGCACTGTTTTAAATGAGCGTTTTTCTTTTTTTCACTTCATTGCATTCATGTCTCGAAGAAGAAAAAGAACACAAAGACGTGAATCAGCTTAATATACAAATATCAACCATTCATACAATCATGATGTAGAAAACCCGAGACTGTGGTAAAAGCAGGGAAACTTGGTCGAAGAAGAAAGACAGGGGAAACGAACGTCTCAAACTCAGCTACTCCGTTTATTTCCTCACTGTCTTATATACCCACAACCTAATCACCGACCGGGTTAGGCCAACTCGTCGAAGGCCAACCCGTCGACGGCCAACTCGTCAGTGGCCCATTCGTCAAATAGGCCCATTCATCATAGGGCAACTCGTCGAAAGAAAACTCGTCGAAGAGGCCAACTGGTCGCCGCTTTTTTAAAGCCAAATATATAATTGGTTCTTTAAATTTTAAAGCAAATATTGCCTTATAACAATCTGTGTTCTGTCTTTTATGTGTAACTCTTTCGTAAAAAAATGTTACAATTGGCGCTCCCCTTAAAAAACTGACCTCCAGTCTGCTCTTTCTTGCCGAAGGAAACAACTTGCCGCTTTCGCCACTTTCACGGGGCAGTGGGGCAGGATCACTACGTCGCTCGTGTATCACTGGGGCGCGTGTTAACCTACCCGGCCCATCAGTTGACGCCACTTCGCGCCGACAGTTTGCGGCGGCTCATTACAAAATTGTCGACCCACCTGGCCCACCCGTTCACGCCATTCGCGGCGATAGTCTGCGGCGGCTCATTACAAAATAAGTAATAAAAAAAGGTAACAAAGGGGCGATCCTGAGATGACACATTTTTCAACTTGTCTAAAGGTTCTCTCCTGTCTTTGCCTTCTTGTAATTTTTCTTTCAATCTTGTAAGCTTAACAAAGGCGCTGACCCTAGTCCAAACACAAATAAAATTTTAGGTCGAAAGTTAAAAAGGAACCACGAACTTTTACCTTGGACCGTCATTCAACCCATTCAACGAATCGCCCTTCGACCAAATTTCCCTTTCGACAAGTTGCCCTTCGACGAATTGCCGTAATGCGAATTGCCCTATTCGACGAATGGGAGTCGACGAGTTGGCCGTCGACGAGTTGGCTTTCGACGAGTTGGCCGGATCCCCCACCGACCACCGACGTCACAAGGTCAACCTTTGTTATCTATAGTTTCTATACAATCCTACCCACACTGGTCTTCGCCTCAACCGTAACGGGTGACCTCAATCCTAAACTGAAAGCTTAGGACCTTGAATAAAAACACAAACACAACAAAACAAACACACGGACCCCCTTCCTTTCCAGCCGGAGTCTGGAAAGGCTGTGCTTTATCTAAACGGGAACTGATATGACTTCCAACTGAACCCCTGCCCGCAAAATGACTCATTGCACGTTCACTTACAACTATTACAAAAAAAAACAAAAAAACACTTCACATTTTAAGAAACTTCTTGGAACTACTTCCGAGTTGCATTGAAGCATGGCTGATACAATTGCCAATATATTTGATACGAACTGTCTCTCTTATGCGCCTCTTAGTGTTGTTGCGCACTCTGTGAATAATGTCAGTTTGAGACCAATGTGCCGTACAATCGTTACACTCACTAATGTGTTTAGCAATCTCTGAATTGGGTGCGTTTATTTTTGCATTTCTTTTGTGCTCTACCAATCTATCATTTACACTCCTTGCCGTTTGTCCTACATACTTGAAACCGCATTCCAGTGGTATTTCGTAGACCACCCCTTCCTTGCAATCAACCGACTTATCACGGTGCGCTATCTGACACACTTTCTGACTCGTCTGAAACGGTGTCAAATGGTTCAGCTTAAAGTCGGACTTAAATCCTACATCTATCCCAGATTTTTTTGCGCATGCTTTAAGGTTATGAGAAATTGCGTGAAAATACGGAATAACCGCATAATGCCTTTTTGTTTTCTTTTCTGGTCGTTGCTTAGCCTTTTGCTGTAATTCCAATTGTCTTTTTTGAACACACTGTCATAACCTGCATCTTCTAATCTTGACCACTGCCTTTCTACCGCATAACCCATAAAATAGGCACACGACTTATCCAGTTCGTTGCTGATTAGAGATTTGACTACACCTGCTTTTACTGATTTAGCATGACAACTTTTCCTACTCAAAACGGGTTTTGCGGCCATTTTTCCGTACTCCCAACATAAACTCCCCTCCACGTGAATGCGTAAGTCCAGAAATTGTAAAACACCATTGTGCGCCTTTTCTACGGTGAACTTAAGTTCCGGCGCCGCTCCCCTCACGGTACGTTCTAACTCGAGTATATCCTCTTCGCGAAATGAGCAGATGAATATGTCATCGACATATCTCCTTACAAAGCCCGTACTCGTTGAAATACAATTCAATTTATCCGTTACGGCAGCATCCATGTTGTTAAGGTATATTTCTGCTAGCAATGAAGCAACCGATGAACCTATACATACGCCATCTCTGTACGAATTTGCGTTCATTGTACTCGACTACCGTTGCCTGGAGATACAGATCCATAATTGACAAAAAACTATCCACCGTTATTCCTAAGTTTGATTGAAAGTGAACCAAATTTAATTCCAAAGCCTCACGAACCCTCTGCATTACACGTGCCTTCTCTGGCGAATAATATAAGTCCTTTATGTCCATGGAGACTACCGAACATCTCTTTCCATGAATTCCTTCCAGGATGCTGATCAATTCATTCGAATTCTTAAGGCCAGGCTTTTTTCAAGGTGCACCAGATTCAACCCTTGTTGAAGAAATCGCGAGATGGTGTGCTGCCACGTTCCATTCTCGTTCACCACTACACGAAAGGGCATGTCTACTTTATGATCTTTTAGAAAAAAACTTTACACTTAACGTCATTCCTGCTTGGCTCGTAACCTTTTTTGCCAGTGCGTCTAACCCATCTTCCTTTAAAACCGTTACAACACTTTTTTTTTTTCAATTTGCCAATATTTCCCCTCCATTCAACAAAGAGAGAACTCAAAGCGTCAGACGATATTCTTTCGAACATCGTCGACGGAAGGATAGCGAACTTGCCGGATTTATCTGTCTGCAACACTTTAAGCGAACCTCTTTCCAATTCTCTCTTAACTGAAACCACGATCGGAAATTCCTTCGTTCTGCTGGATAAGACTTATCTAGAAGACATTCCATTCTATCAACTGCCTGATCTACAAATGCTACTCTCTCGTCAAAATTGATCACCTTCGAAATGTTCTGAATCGACGAAAAAACATCCAACCTCGAAGGTTTAACATTCAAGCAAAACTTTGGGCCTTTGCTTAACATCTGCTTTGCTTTGTCTGAGATGCCCACATTGCAAGGATTAACAATGCTACATTTAGATCCGTCCGTCGCGTGCCCCGACATTGTTGTGCTTTCACTCCTCCTTTCTCTGGTCTTCGTACTCTTAAAACTGTCTAATACAATTCGTCGCTTCACATACCACAGCCGCTCCAAGAGTTCCTTTTCTCCCGAGTTCCAGCGTAGATAGTCCTCGTGGTTTTCTACATCATGATCAACATCCTGGTTTTCTACATCATGATCAACATCCACAAGCTCGCCTGCGCACTCACTGTTTTTTCATTCATACAAATGATTTAATTCCTCCTATCTTTTGTATGAATATTTGATAGTTGTATGTTCAGCTGGTTTCGCGCAAATATGTATGACCAACTAGCTCAACTTTCCCCGACGTGAATCAGCGCTGTGTTTGGGTCTTTTGTGTTCTTTTCCTGTCTTTTTTTAGCTGTTTTCTCCTGTTACCAATATGTACCGACTAGCCCAACTTCAAACTCTATTACAGTGCTGGTGTGAATTCCGCAGTTGGGTTATCTGTGTGGGTAGCAAAGAACATATCTTGTATATAAGACTCCCAGTCACGTATTCATTAGTGCACAAAATCAGCATCGTCCGGAAGATCCGATTCACTTTTTCACTGGTATTGGGCTGGGCGTGATAAGGGGAAGTACGATTTTGTGGGATACCGAGAGTTTCATAACATTTTTCGAATACTGAACTGGTCTTGTAGGTGGTCTCGTCTGTTAAAAAAATACAAGAAAACCCAAACCGGGAAAATGTTTCTCGGTGTTTTACCCATATCTTCTTAGACGTAAGTTCACGCAGGGGATGGAGAAGTAGTCGGTTACAGCAAGGCGATATATGTTGCCTTGTGGGTGGCGTGTAAATGCGCAAATGATATCACACGCAACCATTCCCCAAGGACGATGACTCTGAACCGACTGCATGGAACCAAGCGGCTTGCCGCCTCGGACCTTTGTTGTCTGGCATTCAGTACAGCTGCGGGCATAACGCAAGACATTGCGGTTCATTTGAGCCCAGGTTGGAATGCGGCAGAGCTTTTGGTAGGTTTTTTTTTTCACTCTGACCTGCAAGGACATTGTCATAAATGTATTTTTTAAAAGCACGCCGTAATAATTTCACCACGGCTACGCGGAATGGGAACGTGGTAGGGTCACCCTCGTTTGTTTGAGGTGTGTATCAAAGTAAAAGGCTATAGTTACTCTGGACGTAAGTGTATGTCGGTTCAGCAGTCATGTCCTGTTCCCTGGGACTGGGTTAATTTAACCGCGTAGATATCTGCTGGCACAGATCGTCTGTTCGCTGGGTTCTGAGCAGCAAGTTTTGTAGCGTGAGCTACACTGGCCGAGGTTGAGCAGTTTCGCGTGGCTCATGGAGAGCCGTGCTGCGCATGCGCAAGGAGCAGTGACATCACACGACGCACAGCTGGCGCAAAAAAGTCAAATATGGGGGTTTTACGTGCCGACGGGCATCTGGCACACCCCAGCGGAGGACGGAGGATTAATTTGGACTACCTGGGGGTTTTTTGACGTGCAACCGAAAGCTCGGTTACACGGCGCCTCCTCCGTAATAAGCCTCCGTCAGATTGCGGGCACCTCAGCCGGGATTCGAACCCGCCACATGGGGATCCGTAGGCCAGCGCTCTCGCCTCGGAGCCACGGAGGCGGCTGCACAGGTGGCGCGCCGGAGCCGCCACCGCCGCGCGCTCCGCCGCCGCCGCGCGCGCCTCGGCGGTCTGCGCATTCCAGAGGAGTGACGTCCTAGCCGCGGCAGACGCACTGGCCCCGCCGCGTGCCCAGCTGTGCGCCTCCGTTGCGCAGTAGCCAAGTCTGACGCTGCACCGGAGCCGATTGATAGCGCCTCTCATTTTGTGCGCATGTGCAGAGTTATCAATGGGGGTATACATATAGCGGGGCGTTTGTCAGTGTGGTATAGCCATGGAGAAGGAGAGCGAAATTGCTGCTCAGCGGCGCAGAAGAGCGGAGAAGCTTAACTCATTGGATCCCGAAGTAGTCACATAATGCGTATACCGTGTGTGTGTCATTGAAGCAGCTGTAAGCATGATAATCAAGCTAATCCTAGACAACCAGGAAAGCTAAGAATAACCAGCTGAACCTAAGCTCACGCTACGTATATGCTGGCACAGCCAAGCTAAGCCACTGCAATGTTTGGTCCCGACTACACCCCAGGAAAGTTCCTCGTTCGTAACAGCGACCAGCTCCCTCACTTCTTCCTTTTCCTGGGGCGGAAGAAGGGCCAGAGACAAGGCGTTCACCGCAATGTTGGTTTTGTCAGGCCGGTACTCAAGAGAAGAATTGTATCCCTGTAAGGTTGAGGGCCCATTGAGCTAGACGTCCTGCTGGGTTTTTAAAAATTTTCAGCCAAGTCACTGCTTGATGGTCCGTTTGAGTTGTAAATATAGTGCCATCAAGGTACAGAGCGCGACACTGTTAGCGCGAACAAGCGATCGCCGGTTTTTCCAGTTTTTCTCTTTAAAACCAAGGGATGTCATCCAAGTTATTATTGCTGTGGAAAGAGCTCATTTAGTTATATAGTGTAAGCGATACAATTTCGTGCTCGCTAATACTATTTAGAAGTAAAATGCGAAAATGCGCCGATGTCTTGTTCGCGCTAACAGTGTCGCGATGTGTACATATCAAACGTATTTAAGGCAAACATTATTCTTAGGCACTCTTTTTGGTGACGGTGTAACTTCTCTTGGCTCCCGACAGTGTGTGGCTCACAAATACAACAAGTCGTAAGGCCCCATTATGCTTCTGCAGAAGCACTACTTCTAGTCCCTACTCGCTGGCGTCTGTTTGTAGAACAAATTGGGCATTGAGATCGGGAAGTCTGAGGGACGCTGTATCGTCAATCGCAACTACCAGCGATCTAAATGCTTCCTTGTGAACTGTGGCCCAATTCCATAGGTCACCTAGACACAGCAGCTCATAAAGAGATCGGGCAAAATCGGCACAGTTTGACAAAAAATGGCGGTAGAATCCCGCCATAACAAAATATAGCTGTAGACTCTTATTTTCCCGAGAGGTGGGAAATTTTGTTATTGCTTTCAGCTGGTAATCCTGTGGATGAAAAATTCCATGCTCTGCCACGTACGCAAGGAGCGCTACCCTACTTGAAGCCAGCTGAACCTTCCGTGGGTTAAATGTCGGTCTTGCATCACTCGTGCGCTACAGGACAACCTGCAAAGGATTAAAGTGGCCGTCCAAGGTCTTAGAAAATACCACTACGTCGTCTATGTAAGCCATCGCATGGTTACATTTAGTCTCCCCTAAGATGTGTCCATGAGTCTCTGGAAGCTTGCGGGAGAATTAGAGAGGCCGAAAGGAAGTCGGTCGGTACCATATAGGCTTCTCTGGCAAATAAAAGTGGTCTTAGGAGTATCAAACTTGGCAACAGGAATTTGAAAAAAAAAACTACTATAGACAGGAATGGTAAAAAGGCAGGCGGATCTCAGTGTATACATTACAAACGAGATCGATGGTAAAAGGTACGCATCCCTTCTCGTTATGGTGTTGAGATGGTGATAGTCCACACACAGACGCGCCGTTCTATTCTTCTTAGGTGACAGGACAATAGGGAAGGCCCATGGGCTCTTTGAGGGACGCACCGTGTTGGTCTCGAACCTTTTTCTATTGCGCGGTCAAGGAGTTGTCTTTTATGAGCACTCAAAGGGCGCGCGTTGACTCGTATGGGTCTGGTATCTCCGGTATCGATTAGGTGTTCTAGTATATTAGTCTTCCCGAAAATATCAGTAAATATGTAAAAAAAAAACGCTTTCAACACGTTTGCAAGGTGTTCGAGCTGAACAACTGTACCAGAGAATAAACTCATGGCCGCACGTATATTTTGTCCTACGTTGGTGACCATTGAAACATCTGCACTTCGTTCAAAAAAGCGTATTTCGCCCCGTGGGGGACGTTCTATTATTGCCTGAGGTTCTCATCGGGAAACTTAAAGCGGTTGGGTTGCAGCAATACCCGTATTCTCCCATTGAAAGTTCTAGGATGATTTCCTCTCTGGTTATAAAATCCCTCCAAAGAATGATGCCACAAGCGAGTCCTGGCAGGAAGGTAAAGAGTGCCGACATATCCGTCCATCATACGTGAGTTGCAGGTGAGCTCCCTCGCTAGCGGATATTAGTTCGTTTAGTGCCATACGCAATTTTGTTTTGAGTATCACATAGAGGTACTGCGGGCCTAAAAAATTAACCCCCAAAGTTTCCCAGAAAATATACTGTGACACCCGCATCCAAAAGGGCTGCAATTTTGTGCCCTGCAACGGTGAAACACCGAAATTCCCCAAGCAGTGCGGAGCGAATTTGCTTCCAAGTCACTGCCGGTGATGGCCAACTTACCGGCCCGACGCTAAACCATATTTGTAGTGTCGTCATCATCGCCATGAAACGGGTAACCCCTTGACAGGCCAGTCCCATCCGCCCACTACTAAAACGGAGTTTGTTCTTCGCCTTTCTCGGACCATCGGCCCCCTTGTGACAAGCTGTCGTACTCCTGCACGGGGTATTTAATGAGGATGAGATACTCAGCTTTGCTATGTCACGCTGAGCACCTCCGGGAACGTCTGTGGGAGAACCACGGCTTTGCGCAGCGGGATCCTCGAACATGTCGGGAGGCGCCATTGGAGGTATTTTGTCCGGCCCCTCCACGTATACAAAAGCTCCACCTCTAGCAGACGTTGGACCCTCGAACATGTTGGAGGCGCTAGGGGAGGCGCCTCGTCCGGCACCTCCATATCTTTGGAGGGTCTACTGCTAGCCGCAGTTGGATCCTCGAACAAGTCGAGTGGCGCCATTCGGGGCGCCTCGTCCGGCACCTCCATGTCTCCGAAGGATCTACCGCTAGCCGTAGTGGGATCAACGGACATGTTGGGAAGGCGCCACAGGACTGGTCCGGTCTCTCTATGTCTCTGGGAAGCCCATGGCTTTGCCTGGTCCTCGGACATGTTTTGAGACGCCAGGTCTGCGTTGATGGCCTTCCGTCGTGGTAAGGCAGGTCAAAGGTTCGGCCTGCTCGTGTGACCAGGGCTGCCTCACGGAACCGTGAGGCCGAAAAGGTGCTGAAGACTTGTGGCCACTGGCCTTCATGAAAAATTCGCCGGCGACTGGCAAGCCCTCATTGTCGTCGGATTACCTCGTTTCCCGTGTTGAAGACTGTAGCACAAGACGGGCAGTTTCTGCGGAAATGACCTTCGTCTCCTTATTGAAAACAACGAGGTGACGGTATCTGCTGTGACGTTCGGGATGGCTGGAAACGCCCGCTCATGGCAACCGTACCATTAGTTATGTCCCGATTTGGGACCGGTCCCCGTGTGTCGCACTGCGTTTCTTGCTGCCGGGCACCGAGCCTTTGTGCCGAGGCTCGACCACCGGGAAGAGAAAGGTCGTCTTGCGTCAGAGTGTACGTGTGCAGATCGAACGCGCGCGGCGTCATTTCTGGGTGGGGCAGGGAATACTGAGATCGGTCATCCGCAGCACCCCGTTAATGTGTCCTGTCTGTAAGACCAGGCATTGCATTCCACTAGGAGGCCAGAACCTATATTGTTTTCTTTTTTTGTTACTGATAATAAACGCCCCGCGGCAGCCGGAACGAGAGTGCGATAGAATCAGTTGTTTTGTCTTGATCTCAGACTACGCCCACTAAAGTGCATTTATACCAATTGGCGACGTAGACGCGATAAACGGACAACATGCCAAAGTTTCATGAGTTCCGCCCGGACGAGGAGACGTTCGACGCCTACCTAGAACGCTTCCAGAAAATGATGCGGTAACGTTTTCGAATTTTCTCGCAACAAATGCTTATCGCACACTTATGAACTTGGTGGCGCCCGAGCTTGCAATTTACAAGAGCTTGTCAGGACTGACATGGGTGCTCAAGAGCCACTTCTCGCCGGCCAAGTCCACCATTTTGGAGTGAACAAAAGTTTTTCACTTGAGACCTCTTAGGACAGGGTCAACCATGCGTTCAAATGTAGCCGATGCGTTACAGAGCCGAGAAAGCATTACGTTATATTCATATAAACCGTCCGGTGTGGTAAAAGCTGTATTTGGTTTGCCCTGTTTGGCCACCGTTGTCTGCCAATACCCAGATCGCAGATTCAAGGACGAAAAGAAAGACGAACCGGCCAATGTGTCCAAAGCGTCATCTATGCGGTGCGTGGGATACACGTTTTTTTCTTAATTTTGCTTAAACATCTATAACCTACACAAAAGCGCAAATTTACGTTTTATTTAACTGTAATGGCAGGTGATGGCCAATCACTTGAGGACGGTTGAATACCACCTTGTGAGACCATTTCTGCTACAAGAGTCCCAATGGTCTTTCGTTCTGATAAGGAGACTCGATATGGTCTATGGCGAATAATATCTCTTGTGTCTGTGCAAATGAGTTGTTCGATTTTTGAGCGCTGTCAAAATGTTGTGGGGGAGATATGGAAAACATTATGCAAACTGCATAGCACAAATAAAAGTAGTTGCCGTTGGTTTGGCTTCAGAGAGGTTGACATGGCGTTTACTAGCAAAGATGCTGATGAATTAGTGGCTCTGTGCGCAAGTTGCACAAATGAAGCTGACGCGTTATAAGGTAGGTCTGGGAAAGCACATTTTCTGTAGAAATATGATCATCGGCACTTTTTATGCACTTTAGAAAGCTATGTAAAAGTTTATTGTTGTGGCAAAAGTATCTGAGCCTGGCGAAGCTCCCAAACACGTGAACTTTGACGATTGCCCGAGTCCCAAACTCCACCCTTGGTACTTGGAGTCAAAATCTCGGTAACTAGAAATATGACGCAAAAGCGCTTTTCAATTTCATTATGTTAAAATATTTACCCAGCGTGTATATATATATAATATATATAATATATAGATATATATATATATATATATATATATTCTAATATATATATATATATATATATATAATTATTATATAGGGCATAGTGGGGAGCGAAGGGCACCCCCCTTTATTTAAAAATTTGGTGCAGTTAAAAAAAACACCCTGTATATATATATATATATTTACAAAGGGCATTGTGGCGGGAGGCCGAAGGCGTGGGTATATAACTGGGAAGGAAAAAACCCTTGGTGACCGTTGTTGCTGTTTTCACCAAGGGTTTTTTTCTTCCCAGTTATATACCCACGCCTTCGGCCTCCCGCCACCATGCCCGTTCTATATATATATATATATATATTGTGAACGAAGAGGGAAGTGAGTTATTATTGAATTTGTTTGCTTCAAAGTTAGAGGAAGGGAAAGTGCTGGTAAAAATTTGAATCAGCCGAAACCAGTGGCCTAGCTGGATGGTCTAATCGGTTAAAGTGTCGCCCCGGATGCATATTGTTAACGCGCAGGTGATACAGCCCCTAGAAACGGCGCTCACGCCTTATTGGCTGACTCGTGGAGATAGACGCTGCCGCCGTCAACATAGGCAGCGGTTACAAGTTTCCGAAGCGGTAGCGTAGCTTAGTGGTAAGATGTCAGCCTCTTGCGCAGCGGACACGGGTTCGATCATCAGTGTAGACTTACTTAATTTTCTTTCTTGAACATTTTGTTTTGTCGAGGCATTTGGCAAAAGTTAGGACATTTCTTCTTTTACGATGAACACTGAAGAAAAAACAAATGTTGTCAACGAAATTTCGCTGATTTAAACGGCTGGACGCCGCGAAGCTGCGTGTACGGGGGAGGCTGAGTGGGCTAATAGTTTTGTAATTAGCAGCTGCATACTGTCACCACAAAGCGGCGTGAACGCAGGGCCGGGGGGGGGGGGGGGGGAAGGGAGGGGGAAGGGTTAACGCGCTCCCGATGGATTCACTCGCCATCTGAATCCGGAATTTAATTTCCCGCGCGTTGCGGAGCAGCCAATGCGGCGTGAGCGTCATTGTAGGGGCTGTATCGCTTGCGCAATGAAAATATTCACCCCGGACAGGCGAAGGTTGCGGGTATGAATCCCGCTCCTGGCACTATTTTCCGCCAGCTCTCTTTTCCTTTCCCTTCACCTAACTTTGAAGGGCCCCTAAAAAAAATGTTTTTTTTAACAGTCTGGTTGGGACACGCGTGTCGAAAAATAAATTTTACGCGGGAAACAATATTTTTTGAGCAATATTGACGGCGCGAGATTTAATGGAAATTCTGCGCGAAAAGTCTATGACGTCACGGGCCATTTCAGAGTGACCGTCTCGGTCGTGAAGGCGAAGCGTATTCACCTCTCCTCCACGCGCTCGAAATGACGAGAGAGAAAACAAGTGAAAAGGAGGCGACTGCCGACTAAATCGCGTCTCGCGCCGTCAATATTGGTGTAAAAAAATTTTGTTCGCGTAAAATTAGATTTTTGACACGCGCGTCCCATAGACTGTTAAAAAAAACATTTTTTTTATTTTCAGGGGTCCTTTAAAGCAATACAATACATTATTCTCTCTTTCTCCCCTGTTCGTTGACAATATTATTACGGTGGCAATTGTCAAGCTTACCTCACTCTCAATATCTATATGATGCAGTATGGAGACGGGTCCTCTCCGACATTTTCAAGCTGAAATGACGTGCTTTGTCAATGCCGCAACTCATGCTTGATGCGCGCAGCCAGGAATCGGTGCTCGCTGCCCCCTGAGCTGACTGGAAACATTTCCGATGACCCCAAGGACATTGGAGCTCTCTGCCGGCAGGCCTCAAGTGTGTTTTCATAGACCTCTGCCCTATCCTCCCCCCCTTTCCGTCTGTTTGTATTCATCCGATTTTCACACCATTACGTCATTGCCAACAGTACATATTCATGACTGTTCAACCTTGTATTGTGCGGTGTCGCAGACCTCTACGATATGGACCATCGGCCTTTCTACGGCGTCGCGGATGTCCTGAGCCGGAATAAATATTATTAATATTATCGTCATGGGACTTGAATCAACAACGCCTGTCGTCTACCCGGTTAAGCGAATTTGAAAACTAACAGTACACAAAGAACTGGTCAAAAAATTTAGTCCGCGTAAACCAGGAGGCATGAGTGGTATAATTGGTTAAAGCGTCGCTTGGGATGGGCTGCGAGTTCGATCGCCGCTCGTGGACCAATTTTTTGCCAGCACTCTTTCGCTTTACTTTTTCTCTAATTTCAAAGCGATAAAATGAACAATCACTCTCTCCCCTCTTGGTTCACAATATGACTATGGCTGCACTTGTCAATCTTTCCTCACACATGAGACATGACATCATCTTCCAGCACAATTTGGAAGGAAGTCACCAAGAACTACTTCGCGCTGCGCAAGAATTCTGTGCTAAACATTTTTTTATGTGACGACGAACTTATTTATGGCGTCAACGTCTAGTTATATTGAAGTGGCGTTCAACTTCTCGCGTATCTCCGTGGCAGTATCATACTCAACGAGTTGTTTTCACGGCCATTCTTGACTCGCCTTGTGTTTTAACACCATGTGGTTTAAATTTATTTTGCAGATGGTGATTAGCGGTGGAAAGTTCGGTGACCTTTCGCGGAACAGGAAGAAAATATACGTAGGGAATACTATAGCAGTCTTTAGTACCTACCTGCTTATTCTATCTGTTTATGCTGCATTCACAGAGATGCCCGTTTGTTAATCCAACTGGTTGTCAAAAACGCGCTACACGCAGACGGTCAGAATTTTCTCTTAAACAAGTGTGCGGTTACGTAAAAAAAAAAACAATATTTGGGCTGGGCGTGAAATAAAAATTTTAACCCGATTAATCGCCACCCTTTAATCGATTAATTAACCGTTTAATCGGTTGCGTTGAATTTTATAAATAATATATTAAAAAGAATGCAACAACTCGTCTGGCCTTTGAACTTTGAAGACTTATTTTGCTCTCTGTTACATGGCGCAAAGGACATTTAGCATTGAGAATACATATATTGTTCAACGATTCAAAGGCTCACATATGTTTGCTCCAGCTCCGAAGACAGAGAAGTTTGTCCACATTCTCCGACAGGAAGACAAGAAGTCAGGGCTTGGGCGATGCTTTCTTCTTTTTTCAGAGAAATGGGCCTCGATGAGAAGGCGTTGATTGTTTTCTGCGTTTTGGCGGATGGTCCTTGCTGCAGCGGCATACAAGGGTGCTTCGCTCGTAGGTGACACTAAAGCGAACTTACGCTTCCACTGTGCGAAAACGGCTTTTTGAAGATGATGCAGTGGACTTCCTTCGAGTTAAAAACTTCACCGCTGGTGTTTACGTTAAGCCCAAACTTTCCAGCATGAACTCGTCCACTTTTACGTGCCGAATACTGGAACAAGTAACCATGGCGTCAATGGCGTTTTTAGCTTCCCAGCTTGTTTTTCTGCTTGTTTGTCTTGCCTGGGCAGGATGTGCAATAGATCCTCAACACGTGAAGTTTCGCGGTCGCGCGGGGATCAATTGCGGGCCCGGCTTGTTCGTCTGGCCTCGGCAGAACTGTAATGTATATCCTCGAACACGTGACGCTTCGCGATTGCGAGAATTGAACCTTGCTCATAGCACCTGGCTGGGAACGGAACACAGCTCGGGGCAGAACGACCGGGTACACGCGCGCAGCGTTTTCCTTAAGGGGGCGGGAGGCATTAGTCACCCCTAGTTCGGGCAGGTCGTCCATGATAGAGCCATACGTGCATCCAGTTGACTTCTTTTTGAGTTCCGATTATAAAACCGATTAACCGGTTAAAAAGTTTGAACGCGATTAAAGCCTTAATCGATTAATCGGAAGGTTAATCGATCAATTGCCCAGCCCTAGTATATATATGTATATATATATATATATATATATATATATATATATTGTGAACGAAGAGGGAAGTGAGTGATTATTTATTTATTTATTTCAGTACCCTCAAGGCCCGAGGGCATTACAAAGGGGAGGGGCAAGTAACAAAACATAATATAAAAAAAATGATAATAAATACAAAATTTTATACAAGAGGAAAAGCAGTCAGGGTGCCTGCTGACAGAAATGGCTGGTTAATGCGCTCTAAAAGAATCAAATGATGATATAGATACTAAAGATGCGGGAAGGTGGTTCCACTCCGAAGACGACCTGGGGATAAAAGAGTCGAGGTAGGAGGAGGAGCGACACTGAGGAATTCCGACTTTATACTGATGATCAAAGGCGAAAGGAGACGTGCGGGGGAGGGAGAATAAGTTTTTCTTTTAGAGCAGGGATAGAGTAGTAAATTTTATGAAAAGCGATATACGAGGTACTTTACGGCGCAGAGAAAGAAGGGGCAAAGATAAGTTAGATGTCATGGATGACACACTGGCTGAACGATGATAATTACAAAAGCTAAACCGCGCGCCACGGTTCTGAATGGCTTCAATGATAGATACGAGCGTGGTGTGACCGGGATTCCAGATTGCTGCAGCGTGCTCCAATTTAGAGCGTACCATGGTTTTGAATAAAAGTAATTTCAGTGACACTGGTGCTAAAGTAAAATTCCGTTTTAAGAAACCGAGCATGGAGTCAGTGTTAGCAGTGATATGATCAATGTGAGCGTTCCATGACATGTTATCTGTAATATGAACTCCAAGATATTTGTAGGAAGTTACGATTTCCAAGGGGGGGTACCAAGGGTGTATGAAAGTGGTGATGAGTTACGTCGAGATACACGCATCGTTTTGCATTTGTTAATGTTAAGAGACATACACCATGCGTTGCACCAGTCCAAAACAGTGTCTAAGTCAGACTGAAGAAGTTGAACATCCGAGTTATTAGTGATTTCGCGATTGATGACACAATCATCCGCAAACAGACTAACAAAGGAAGACAGATTCTGAGGTAAGTCATTTATGTAGATTAGAAATAATACAGGACCTAAGACGGACCCCTGTGGGACGCCTGTGGTGACGGAACTGAGGAGAAAATTAGCTTGATTAGTGAAGACAAATTGAGATCGATTTGTTAGAAAGTCTCTAATCTAGGATAAAACGGTTGGGTCAATGTTAAGTTTACAAAGTTTGAGGAGTAGAAGCTTGTGGGAATCTTTGTCAAATGCTTTGCTAAAATCAAGAAAAACGCAGTCAATCTGGGATCCACGATCTAGAATAGAAAGTAGGTCGTTAGTAAAAGACAGCAGTTGAGTTTCGCACGAAAGAAGTTTACGAAATTCGTGCTGAGAAGGAGTGAAAAAAGAATTATAATCGAGAAAGTTAACAAGGTGCAAGTAAATGTCATGCTCCATAATTTTTACAGAGTGTACAAGTAAGGGAGATAGGCCGGTAGTTATGATGACTATGTTTTTCACTTGCTTTGTGAAGTAGAACCACCTTTCCTATTTTACAGTCATCGGGAAGCATTGAGAGGTAGAGCGATTGTTCAAATATTTTGCGCAGAAAAATAGCGCTATATACTTTAGTTTTTTGCAGAAATGTAGATGCAATGTTGTCGACACCAGAAGATGATGATGACTTTAGATTTTCTATTAGTTTAACTATGCCGTCAAAAACTAAAAACTAAGGGGTCCATAGGCAGAAAGAAGTAGGAAGGGCACATTGGGAGAAAACAATCAAAATCAAAAGAAAAGGTATTCACAAAAATATAATTTAGAACATCGGCACACTGACTACTCGGTATGACACCACCATCTAAACCTGTAAGTGATATGATTGACTCTTTTAATCCATTCACAACATTCCAGAATTGCTTAGTATTCCTTAACAGCATTGAAGGTAAGGTATGATTGAAAAAGTTAGTTCTGCCTTCGTAATTGCTGCCTTATATGCTTCAGCCGCGCCGTGATAAGCATCGAAACGTTCATCACGGTCGAAATGCTTTGCAGAACGAAAAACACGTTTCTTTCTATTAGACAAACGTTTAAGTGTGACATTATACCAGGGGGACGTAGGGTTGGAAGTAATGGTTCTAACTGGAATGAAAAGTGCAATGAGTGAATTAACTTTGCTTTTGAACATATTCCAATTTTCATCAACTGAGTGCTGATCAAAGTTGTCTAAAAACATATCAAGGTACTCAGCTAGTTTGTTGTTGATTAAGTCTAAATTAGCTTTGTTGTAATCGTAATAATGTCTAACGGTTTTAGGAGAAACACGCACCGTTGTGCGTAAGTTGAAATGCAGTGTTGAGTGATCACAAATGCCTGGTAAATAAGTACCAGGAGAGATAAGATCAGGAGCAGTAGTAAGAATGAGATCTAATACACTTGCACTTGAATGTAGTCATGCGCAGAGCTATCGCTCTCCCGTTAGTGGTGCAGTTTGGTGCATTATCAGACGACACGACGTAGCTCCGTGGGCGGGTGTAGGGGCGTGCAGCCGCCGCCACCCGTAGCCCGACCGTTCAGAATCAAGACTATGAATATTTGCGGCTTGTGAAAATATGTTCGCGTGATGATTTACCATTCGCGCTGCTTACGGATGTTAGCTTATCCTTTATGTCGGTGGCTCGCAGATTATCGGTCCCCCTCAGGGTGACTTCGCCATTTCGAGAAAACGCTGGTTGTTTTTATTTTCCTCTTTTTTGCTTGCAGGGCATTGTAAAAATCACAAACACGCGAGAAAAAATATCTTATTGAATATGCGCGACTTAGAGCTTCGCAGCTCTGAATATGCACGATAAATGTCGTCCAGCTTGGGGAGAAGCTAATCATTTTTGTTGGAAATTTGAATAGCGTGTGCTGGCAGCTCATTTTTTGTCCGTTTTGTCTATACTCTGTTTCACCGTAATTGGCAAACTTCAAAGGTCAGAGCTGCTGTGAGGGAATCACAGTCGCGGAGCAAAGCACGTGACCGCTATTTTTAGGAGCAGCACCCACCACCGTACGTTGTGAAGTGCCTCGCTCCAACACTTATTGGCTCACGGGAGCTTTAGCTTTCTCCGTTTGCCAAGTCATGGGGAAACGACGTCTCATTTCGTTGCGGTGCACGCAGGCGAAACGCATGAAAGAACATCGGATTGGGACACGTATTGTTGCTTACGTGCACACGAGATTGGATCCGGTTTTTGACTTAGTTGCGTCTTGGTGTTTGACGATTGCTAGGATACAAAACCATTCCAACGGCACATATACTCAAAATATAAATGAAAAATTAAATTGAGGTGCAACAAAAAATATGGAAGGTGAAAGGGGGGAGGGGGGGAGGCGCCTGGCCTGTCCGTCATGCAAGTATTTCTGGGTGATAGGTGAGATTTGTAGATAGGAGCAGCTGCCAGGATACCCCATTTTCTTGCGCGTATGCAGTAAGCATACCCCAGATAGTGAACTACACAAATAAAAATATTTTTTTCTAACGATGGCGTCCCAATGAATGTTGTCATCAACGACTAACACGACAGTTCACCCCCTCTAATGGGGAACTCATATGACGACTGCGGTTGTTTGGGAAAACGATGCGCTCATTGCACGCACTGTAAAACCTCCGCAACTTATGACTTTCGGCGAAGCAATAGTGTATTCCTACGAAAGGGATTTCTTTGCGAGAATGAGACTACGCCAGAGCTCTGTGAGGAAAATAGATTGGTTCAAAAACTCCAATCGAAAATTTACAGAACGGAGCCCAAGCTGTCGACTAAATACCTCATATTCATTCTTCTCGTATGTTTATTTTTTATGTTGGAAGAAGCAGCCGTTCTATGGACCCACACGCACACACAAAAATAAATGAAAATATCCTGTAGCCCTTTTCCCCGAATTGAACGCAAAAAGAAAATAAAAGAAGAGAACGCGGGAAATGACAGTATCCCAAAGCTCAAGTAGTGTGTCTTTTGTACTTGGGAGAAACGGACCGTGGCATTTGAGATAGGGGAACTGCCGCGGGACAAACGTGCTACAATCAGGCTTGCCAGGTAGTTTCTACCTCATACCGCCAAAATCCAGACAGTGTAGCCCAAACGTTGCCAAATGCAAGAGATTTATGTAGCCCAAAAGTAGCGATGGATATTTTGCAGAGCCCAAAAAAATTATCCGCTCGAATGTGCGAGCTCAATTTGAAGGCTTTTGAACGTTATATTTCAAACACAAAAGTACAAACATTTTCCACACGCGTTTTTACCGTCACAGAGTTATGAAGCACTCGCTCGTGCGCGGCTTACTCGCCTCATACATGATTTCCGTGTCAAAACGGCCAAAAACTTATTCAGTACGGTTGATGTCCTTACAGAACTCGTTCTTCCCAAGGAAAGCAAACTTTCCATAGAGGACGTTTTGAAGAGTTGGAAGGGAGATGTTCTTCCTTAGGCCTGAGTTTGTGAGGGACACGTGATTGAATACTCTCTCCACGGCGGCATTCGACAATTGGCAGTGTCGGGAGCGCGATGGCAAGCTCAGATAGCAACGGAAACAGGGCTGCTCCTGCGCATTGATCTTGGCCTTGTTCGGAATATTCAATATCCCAAATCTATTGTCTTTTGTTATGGTCATTGTGCTTTAAAAAACTTCCATGTTTCGCGGAAACGCCTGCTTTGTTATATCCGGTACCTCACGCGTTATCGGGTGACATCAAATTCTGCAGGATGTCTGGAATTGCCTTTAATATCATTTTTCTTCGGATGAGGTGCGTCCTGTAGGAGGATGGTGGGAAACCCGAGGAAATAAGAGACGTCAGTAGGAAGCAGGAAGAACTGGGGAGCATAAAATAAGCCACGATCAACACAAAATCAATGTCGTCGGAGCTGAATATAATAGCTTCTGACATCACGCCCACGAATCTTTACGCAGAAAATCCCTGAAAGCGGGAATCCAGAAAGGGTGGACTGTTGCTTTGGGTCCATACTAAAATGTCTTTTGTATATCTACTCTAAACCAAGCAAAAAGAAAAAAAGTGCCCTGTTAGGATTTGAAATAGCCCAGAAATAGCCAAATAACCAATCGCCAAATTTCGATGCCAAATGCAAGACAAAGTAGCCCGATTTGGCTATTAATAGCCCAACCTGGTAACCCTGGCTACAATCGCATATCCTTCCAAGGTCATCACTTGGGGGACCGCGGGCGTCCAAAAAGCTTCTCTTTTTTTTAGGGCGGAAATAAAAAGGGGGGGGGTGTTTAGGGTCACTGTCATTTCGGCCGATAGTCGCATTACGGCCGAGCGTGCATTACGGCCAAGAGGAGGGGAAGGGCCGGGCGTGGTTTTGAGGCCTAATAGGGCATAACGGCCGAGAACTGCATTAAGGCCGATAGTCTCTGAATGGGTTGGTGTGGCCGCCTCCTCGGGGGTTGCGTTGAGGATGACGACCGTAGTTGCCACCATATGGGATAGGTGGCGCCACATATTTCTTTTATTTGTTAGTGCACATTGTATCTCTCGGTGACGGCAAATACAGCATTTTTTTTTATTGCTTCATTCTTTACAGTTAAGTAAACATGAAGTACTTTGACCGTTTCGACTAGCTTTTCTTCCTTGCTACACTCCGTGTCAACATTATTTGGCAAAGGGCGAAGGCTATGCCCCCGTGAGCCCATTAGAGAGACGGAACGAAGCACGTGACACTTCTCCAAGGCAAGAATGCACTCCGACGGTGAGTTGTCATGTTCTGACATTCTGATTGACTAGCTAGCACTGCAGTAAGTTTTGCTGTTTGCCAAGGTATGCTGGCTTTGCTCTCACGGCGGCCATCTTGTGTGGCATTTTTGTATGTTTTAATTTTAGGAACTCATAACTAAGTACACAACAGTTATTTCGCAAGCTCTTTCATAGCACCGATGGGTAAATTATATGACAAAACCCAGTAGTCACAGCAACGCTCAATGAGCGCGAGGTTTCAATGCCAGCCAAGAATGCCCCAAGGCAAATTCATGGTCGACTTCGAGAGGAACATCTACCATATGACACAGATAAAAAAGTTATTTATTTATCACCGTCAACTTAGAAGCGATTGTATAATGGACAATGGCGTAGCAGCATCATTTAATTGCAGACCAGTGCTTTCCAGCGTGTATGCCATCCCGAGCAAGGCGCTTCGTGAGTTCAGGGCCAACGCCAGGGTGGAGCGCATGCTTTTATTTTGACGAGCTGTGTGCGCATTTGCCAACAACGAGGTTCGCAGTTCCCCACCCCTGCCCGTTTTTATCTGGATGAGCATCGAACCGACGTGCGTTCGTGTAATCCTTACGGCGTGGTGTACATTAAAGACCCATATTAGCAGTCGTACTGCGCTGGCTTAATTTCTCATCTAAAGCGTGAAATTGTGTTGTGTTGAAATTTCTCATCTCAAAGGGAGCCCGACCTCATCTTGTAAAAAAACTAACGTGAAATTTGCTTTACTTGTTTCTGAGCTTTGCGACGTCCAACACAATATGGTCGGAATGCGCGCAAGAGGTCATTAGTTAAGTTGTGTATATCATCAGAGGTTTTCTTTTGGGTGCGCACGTTCTTGGCGGGTAATTTATTCTAGTTATGATGTTATATACCCTCGACACATTTACTTCTAGGTCAGAATACGACCGCTCCGCAACGGAGAAGTGCCAAACACGAGCAGGCCAAGGTACGCGGCAAACAACGATGTCATCAGCACCCACAAGGCGAACCTGGCGCGACAGTGAAGCTACATGAGCGTCGCAGCAGGAATGGGAGCGGCAGCCATGTCGAACCTACAGCACCAGTTCTCAGACAGCATCGACGCCTCCCTTAACGGACTGTCCTGCCTGATGGAGCTAAACAGCTAGGAAAAAAAAAAGCTTAACGACCAGGTTTTTTTTTAACATGGCCTTTGTGTTTTTACTTTTTCCTTGCCAGCATGCATGTGTTTTCTTCAGCGTTTCGCTGTAAAAATATTGAAAATAAAATTTCTAAAATCAACCTCACTCAATGTTTTTGTAGCCACCCGGTAGAATAAGAGACATAATTAATTTAGTTGATGTGCTGAAAATTGGAAAGGCGCAATAAAGTTTTCACTGAGCTCTTCAAAAGCGGATTATTAGAATATAAAATTGTTATATCAAAAAAGAGCCCTAAATTCATGGCATTTATTTGTCTATACATGTGCGCGTGCGTGCGTGCATGTCTGTGTACATAATCCAAATATGCAGATGAAGGAACTACTGATCAAACGAATAAGGAATGAAAAAGCACAGAAAAACAAATAAATAAATGAAACATTCGGCTAGGCAATGCCGGCGTACCGACTGGTGCCGGCCGTGAGGGATGAAAACAAAAACAAAACCGCAGTATCTGCAGTCGCCGACAGTCGTCGACGACAAAAAGTTTTGCGATTTTTACAAAGGGGCAAGGCTCCAGTTTCACGCAACCAGTAGATTATTAAACTGTCAGACATCACAACGTCTAGGTATAAATGTCCAAATAAGCGAGAGGCCTGATGGATTATCAGAAGTTTGTCTGTTGTATCTTAATGGGTCCCAAAACTCCGCTTGGCAGATGTTGCATCAAATATTTACCTCAGAAAGCAAACACTTGTGCGTGGCGTCAGTTACCTATGCATGTTAACAACGGCAATAAATGTATAAAATATTAAGAAAAAGCAATTTGGAAATTAAATTTTCTTTAGCCTTTATCCTATAAGCCTATAATAAGGCTCTTCTATTTAGATGTAAAATGGTTTCGCCGTACAGTACTGAAATATCGTAAGGTATCGCCTAGCCCCCCCCCCCCCCCCAAAAAAAAAAAAAAAAAGTTCTTTCAGTTGCGTTCAGGTGTTCCACTCATGACATCTATCTAAAAAGTGTCAACAGTGCGGTATTCTAATACTAATGACTAATTGCTGAGTTTGGGAGATGTTGACTTACACCACGCTAAGGCTGAATTTTACTTAAATGTTCACGGGAGCCCCAGTATTCCGCTAAACTGTTTAATTGGTGAGAAGACAATATCAGGTTAATAAATATATCTTGTTTAAAATATGTTTGAAAGCAGACACCTGGATTAATTTTGATAGTCACTGATTTGCTTCAAAGATGCTGAACCTAACAATACACACATATGAACTTGTTCACCAAATTACAAGTCACATTTTTTTTTACGCATAGTTTGGTTTTAGTGGCTGATAGACTCTACTTGCAATCCTGACAACGTCGCGTGAGATCTTGTAGTATGGTTAAATATCGGGACATTACAACTTGTTCTTGACAGATCACAAAACACAAAAGGCTTGTGTTTAAAATTGCTTCCAACAAGGCGTGAAGTTGGGCGAGTTGGTGCTGTGTGTTTGTGCTACTTCTTCTATCCTAAGTTGTTTATTAGCTATTTTTGTTTTTAAAATGTTAAGTAAATGCGGGCTAAGCTAGAACCAACAATACAAAAAATCATATGCATAGAATACTACGTTTTTAAGACTGGCTACTCAACTTCCAAGTCATACATTTGACGTCACCCCACTTAACATTGCAGAAAAATGTAAATGTTAGTTAAGGCATGACGTTTATTTTTTTTATTTTTAAGGGCTATTTCGAATTTCAAAATAATGAATAGCAGGTCGGAAATAGTAGAGTCTGTGTATTCCGAGCGTGTGTTTGGTTCTCTTTTATTTTGGTTTTTATTTTGTCATGTCTACCGCTTGCGTATGTCAATTTATGTTTACGCGGGCCTCACGCACATTCGCATCTTGCGATACTTTTATTAACATATAAAATAATTATATCAATCTTGAAATGAACAGCTGAACGTATTTAGTTTGTTTCTGCAGCACGTAGTTGATATTTTTAGTATTTAGTTTTTATATAGCTGTAGTTTAGTTACTTTTTTTTATAAAAAAATAAATTTATATTTTTAATATTAAAGCTTCCTCCTGACGAGGTCTTCCATCTAATTTGAAGGTTTGCTTTTGAGGGTAGTTATATTGACTCCAGGTGGTGATTCCAACGGAGTGCCGTGTTCGTCGTAGAAGCCGCAGTTGCCTCGCACGCATCTCTAAAACGAAAACAAGGAAACATATTTATAATGCAATTAAATTCAAAGGTGCAAGCGAGCTGGACAAGAATAACGAAAATAATCCCTGGAGAACGGGAACAAGAGGGACGAAGGACAAACACAAATCTCCAAACACAACTAGGTGACTGGTGCGCGACCGAAAAAATCCGCCTGGTCCGGGTATCGAACCCTGGGACCTCTCCATTACAGGTGGAGCGCTCTACCAACTGAGCTAACCAGGGGTTAGACATCAGTAGAGCAAACGGGTTTTATCAGCTGCCACCAGTCTAACACCAACAAGGGTGAAGCTTGCAATTTAAGGTTATGATTATAATGCAGTTAAATGCAAAGGTGCAAGCAAGCTGGACAAGAATGACGAAAATAATCTGTGGAGAAGGGGAACAAGAGGGACAAAAGACAAACAGAGATCTCTAAACACAGCTAGGCGGCTGGTGCGCGACCGAGAAAATCCGCCTTGTCCGGGTATCTAACCCTGGACCTCTTCATTACAGGTAGAGCGCTCTACCAACTGAGCTAACCAGGGGTGAGACGTCAGTATAGCAAACGGGTTTTATCAGCTGCCACCAGTCTAACACCAACAAGGGTGAAGCTTGCAATTTAAGGTTATGATTATGATGCAATTAAATGCAAAGGTGCAAGCGAGCTGGAAAAGAATGACGAAGATAAGCCCCGGAGAAGGGGAACAAGACGGACAAAGGACAAAGGATTTTTTCGGTCGCGCACCAGTGACCTAGATGTGTTTGGAGATTTGTGTTTGTCCTTTGTCCCTCTCGTTCACCTTCTCCAGGGGTTATTTTCTTCATTCTTGTCCACCTCGCTTACACCTTTGCATTTAATTGCATTATAATCATAACCTTAAGTTGCAAGCTTCACCCTTGCTGGTGTTAGACTGGTGGCAGCTGATAAAACCCGTTTGCTCTACTGACGTCTAACCCCTGGTTAGCTCAGTTGGTAGAGCGCTCCACCTGTAATGGAGAGGTCCCGGGTTCGATAAGCGGACAAGGCGGATTTTTTCGGACGCGCACCAGTCACCTAGCTGTGTTTGGAGATTTGTGTTTGTCCTTTGTCCCTCTTGTTCCCCTTCTACAGGGATTATTTTCGTCGTTCTTGTCCAGCTCGCTTGCACCTTTGCATTTAATTGCATTATGCTCATAACCTTAAATTGCAAGCTTCGCCCCTGTTGGTGTACTGGTGGCAGCTGATAAAACCCATTTGCTCCACTGACGTCTAACACCTGGTTAGCTCAGTTGGTAGAGCGCTCCACCTGTAATGGAGAGGTCCCGGGCTTCATACCCGGAGCAGGCGGAATTTTTCGGTCGCCCCCAGTCCCCTAGCTGTGTTTGGAGATTTGTGTTTGTCCTTTGTCCCTCTAGTTCCCCTGCTCCAGGGATTATTTTCGTCAAGAAAACATACAGTTGTACTTCTGATGGCTTTAGGCTTCGGATTGATTTATACTCGGTATAGACGGCGAGTACTAAAACGTGCGTTTGGCAATTGATGTTTTAGAGCACATCTAGTGTATTCATGCTTTGACTATAAATTTAATCTTCGAAAATTATGTGCAGGCAAAATTAAACAAAAATGTTACTGAAAACGAAACATTCTTATATTAAAAAAAGCAAGGTGTAACTTGTTAAATTATAGAAAAGTATCTTACAAAATGTATTTTTCATCCTCAAGAATATTTGGAAGGAAAGAATGTGTCTTGTTAGCAGCACAAATTTATGCGATCCATCTATATTTTTTATTTGATTGTTTGCTGTTGTTTATTCTACTTCGCAGAATAAATGACGCCCAGAGATGCCCAGCTTGGACTATTGGGGATACGCTACTGCCTCCATTTCGAGATTAGGTAATGCTTTTACGTTGCTCGTTTATCGCGCCGGTTGCGCTTGTTCGCCGCTCCCTGCCATCACTGCTGCTGAGCGCCATCAGTTCAATATTACTCACTGATTCCGCTTTGAAATCTATCGTTTAGAGGGGCAAAATATTTAGGGCGCCAATCCACGCTCTGAAGGTGTTTGGCCATCGAAGCTGTGCCATCACCTGTAACGACTGCCCACTGCATCTTGGAACCTTTTAATGGCAAACTACACCAGCTGGTGCTCCAATCTTTCGGGTTCCAGAGAACTTTCGCTTTATGAAAATAATAAACAAAGGCCACACTATTACCGCTGCTTGTAATGTAGATGAAACGTTTGACGGCCAATTTTCTACGTGAACGCCAGAAGAAAAAAACAGAGCAAGATTTCTTAAAATGTTTTGAGTATTCTTGTCAACCACCTTGCTTCCTCCAAGACGTATTATTGTTCAGCCGAAGGCGCTCGTTATATCTCCAACTTTGTTGTCCGTGTAGCATTTGTGCTCTCTAGCACTGCTGACGTAAGTAAGCTCAACACGCTTGCAAAGACGGTGTGACCGGAAGTCGTAGTAGTAGTATATCGAGGTTTTATGGCGATGAAACTATTGCATAAGTGGATTTAGGAGAAGAAAGAGCTTTAGTAGCTGGTGATTTATGAAGTTATGAACATGAAAAATGTATACCACATGCGCAGGACCTTACATTATGAATAAAACTACAATTTCCGTAAAAGATCAATACTTTCTAAAAACATAAAAACCTGGGTGGGTGGAAGCAGTGGCTCGTTTCCAAGTAACACACATAGGTGTAAATGGGCATTGTACAACTGGGAGAAGTAGTGGAGGCATTTTTCATCATAAGCAGAATATTCGAGAAGGATATGTAAGACACTTAACGGTTCCTGGCAATCTTCACATTTGGGAGAGTCCTCCCCACGTAAGAGGTGTCGATGCGTGAGCCGCGTGTGTCCAATGCGTAGTCGACAAAGAACTACCTCATAAAACCTGTTTCTGTGCCTAGCACCCTGCCACTCACTAAGAAAAGGCTTAATCATGTGCAGTTTGTTTGACACCTGTCGGCTCCATTCTGCCTGCCACTGAGCTTTAACGTGGTATTTGATTAGGGCACAGTAATCTCTGTAGGGTATACTACTAATGTCTACAGCATGGTTTCCACAAGTGCCCGCAGCACGATCTACCTCTTCATTTCCTGGGATTCCGACATGGCTCAGTACTCAGCATAATAGAACACTACATCCTTTCCTAGTTGCTGCTACAATTTTGTTTTGTAATAAAACAATGAGGGCATTCACTGGGATTTCAAGTTACGTCAGAGCCCGTAAAGCACTCAGCGAATCTGTATGAATATCTGACAGGGAGTTACTTGTTTGTATGATATGATCTACTGCAAGAAGACGGCCATGCAGTTCAGCAGTGAAAACAGTAGCGGACGAATTCAGCCTACGAACACTTCTTACTGAAGGGCCAATCATGGCACAGCCAACAAATGATTCAGTTTTTGTGCCGTCTGTGTAGTAGTGGGAATGAGAATTATGTTCCTTGTGGAGTTCGTAAAATTCTTGTCGCATGACCTCAGTTGGGGTTTCCTTCTTATTAAACTTCGTTAGTGAAAAATCACAACGTACGTAGGTAAACTCCCATGGCGCGACCAACCTTGCAACTGTAGCAACTGGGAGCTTACTGTCTATCCCAACAGACTCTGCCAAATTCCGCTTTCTCATCGCGAATGGAGTGATAATGCTAGGCTTGTTTTCGAAGGTCTTCTGGTATTTAGTGCCCTCCACAGCCTCCCGGGCTGGATGCTGAGTGACTGAACGTATCCTTAAGGAATACATAAAACCCAGGGAGAATCGCCGTCTGTCAAGGGACATCTCATTTCCCTCAGCATAAAGACTGAACACAGGCGACGTTCTGACGGCTCCAATTGTAAAAACGAAGTCCCTGATAATGGACGGGGTCCAGTGCCTTAAGAGCTGATTGCCTAGCAGTTCCGTATACAAAGCTACCGTAGTCCAGACGTGAGCGAATCACAGAGCGATAAATTTGTAATAGACATAGACGATCAGAGCCCCATGTCTTGTGGGAGAGAACTTTAAAGAGGTTCACTGATTTCTGACATTTTATCTTCAGATTTTTCATGTGAGATTGGAAGGACAGTAGAGGGTCGAAAATAAGGCCCAGAAACTTATACTCTTTCTTTACCGGGATGGGAGTCTGGTGCATTCGTAAAGTAGGCTCGACGGAGATTCCCCTTCTTCGAGAGTAGCAGACACACACTGTCTTATCAGGAGAGAACCTAAAACCATTTTCGTCTGCCTACTTCAAAAGGTTGTTTATTGTAACTTGGAGTCTACGTTCACAAATGGAAAGATTGCATGATGAGACGGATATCTGGAGATAGTCTACATAAAGAGAATATTGCACAGATGGAGGTATAGACTGGAGTATTGAGTTCATCTTGACTATAAAGAGAGTAACACTCAAGACACTGCCTTGCGGAACTCCAGTCTCCTGAATAAATTCTCTGGAGAGAGCAGTACCCAACTTCACAAAAAAGGTTCGCTCAGATATATAGCTTTTTATGATAGCAAGCAACCTCCCACGTACCCCTAACTCATACAAGTCGCGAAGAATTCCATAGCACCATGCTGTGTCGTATGCCTTCTCCAAGTCAAAAAACACTGATAAGCTGTGTTGTTTATTAACAAACGCTTCACGAATTGTAGTTTCAAGACGCACCAAATGGACAACTGTGGAAAGGCAAAAACGGAACCCACAATGATTCTTATCTAAAATGCTTTGTTTTTCTAAAAAGTACATGAGCCTTTTAATAATGATGCGGTCAAATGTCTTGCTTAGGCAACTGGTGAGGGCAACGGAGCGGTAGCTAGATACGGAGGAAGCATCCTTCCCGGGTTTCAGAAGTGGTATGACTCTGGCTACCTTCCATGCCAGTGGGAATCTGCCCTCTTGCCAGACGCGATTGAAGAGGTATAGAATAAGGAGCAGTGTAGAAGGATGAAGGTGCGTAAGCATCCAATAGTGGATACCATCAGGTCCAGGAGCTGAAGGCTTAGTTGAGCGAAGGATCATTTTGAGTTCGTGCTGCGTGAGGGGCTGATTGTAAGCCTCACGAACTGCACCTGAAGTCTTAACGGCATGCGCTTCCGCTCGCTCTTTGTATCTAAGAAATGCTGAGGAAGAGTTTTTGGAACTTGGTACATGAGCAAAATGCTGCCCAAGAAGAATGGCCTGACCCTCTAGGCCCTCTGGACAGACCCCATTGTGGGAGAGAAGCGGGACTGTGAAAGCATGGTATTGCCCTTCGATCCGATTAACTTTATCCCAGACTTCTTTCAGTGTTGCAGTACTATTAATTGGAGAGGCGTACCTCTGGAAATTTTTTCGCTTAGACTGGCGGCGAATGCATCTTGCCCGTGCTTTCATATGTTTAAACGCGAGGAGATTTTTCTGCGTGGGGTAACGTCGAAAAATACCCACGCTCAGTTTTTTTTTCTCGATTCAGAACACTTTATTCCACCACGGCTTGGGTCTCCGAGGGAGACGCGTGGAAGTCATAGGAATAGCAAGAGATGCTGCATAAATAATAGACTCACTTCAAAGTTCTGTAACTTGATCCACCCATATTTTATCAAATGATGTACATGCAAGCTGCGTCGCCTCGGTAAAAACAGACCAATCTGCTTTTTCAAACTTCCAGCGGGCAGTCCGCATCGGCACGCACATTGGGAGGAGGTTGTTTTTCAAGAAAATCGGAAAGTGATCGCTTCCATGGGGGTTAGTATCTGCGACCCATGTAAAGGAAGTAAAAATGGAGCGCTACCGATGGAAAGATCAATACACGACGATGATAATGAGGATGGGTTAAAATAGGTTGGTTCTCCCGTGTTAAAAAGGCAAAGTGAATGAGACGTTTAAATTGATTCTATCCTTCGACCACGGGCGTCAACGTGGTCGCTGTGATGTATCTACCGGCACACGGCCGGCGGGCAAGTCTGCGAGCGCTGCGCACGAGCGCGTGGTTTTGTTTCGAGAGCTGGCTGCGCTCTCGTGAGACATATAAAAAGAACCACGACCGTTTTCGGATGCTTCAAATGGCTGTCTCGTCATTAGCCCAGCTAAGGTCGTATACCAAGCTAAGGTTATTTTACACTGGCGACGAGGTAGTGAATGAACGAACACGCATCTTCGGACGTCTTCACGATGCCAGCTACCCAGGGTAGGCTGGAAGAATTCGACGGCGCCGGGTGGTCATCGTGGGCAGAACGACTGAACTTCTACTTTGAAGCGAATGGGGTAACTGTCGTTACGAAAAAGAGGGCACTTCTCCTCACCTTGTGCGGCGCCAAGACCTATGAAACGGTGCGAGCATTGGTGGCACCTAAGTAGCCTGGCGAAGTGGCTTACGACGACATAATGAACATGCTGCACACCCATTTCGACCCGCAGCCGTCCGAGCTCTTCAGCAGAAGCAAGTTTCAGCGGAGAGACCAGGAGACAGCCGAGTCCATCAGCGATTATGTTGCGGCACTAAGGAAGCTCGCCGTCGATTGCAACTTTGGAGTTCCGACAACCGCAACAACCAGCACCAGCACCACCGCCAGCACCAGCACCAGTGCGAGCGGCGATGAGCCTGCCACCGCATCTTCGACAACAATGCTACCACTGGAGGTGATGCTCCGGGATAGGTTTGTATGTGGGATTGCGGACGAACACCTTCAGCAAAGACTACTTTCAGAGCCGGACCTAACATTCCAGAAGGCGTATGATTTCGCATTGAGAGCAGAGAGTGCTGCAATTAAGACAGCAAACATACGTCAAAGCTCAAAAGACCACCATTAACGCCGTAACCTAGGGTCAAAAATCAACAGTACGTGAAAACCGGAACCTAGGCAAGCAAAAGAAACAGGACTTCGTATCAAGTGAACAACGATGCCATCGCGGTCACGAATAACACATCGCAGCCACATGCAGATTCCGCACGGCACGCTGCAATTTTTGCCGAAGGACCGGACACATTGAAAGTGCGTGTTACCAGAAGACTGAAACAAATCAACGGCGGCGATCAACACACGCGGTTAGTCATGATGAATCGGCACCTTCGAGTGATGACGAGGATACCCAAAACTTATACGAGCTGAACAGCGTAAATTATACCACATCGGTGAAGAAGTATATGGTCTCACTCAAAGTCGAAGGACGACCCATGGAGTTCGAAGTGAACACCGGAGCTGCGTGTTCCATCATCAGTGATGACACAAACAGGAAAACCTGGCCAAAGAATGCCTCTTCACTGAACAAAGAACATATCACGCTCCGACTATGGGCAGGAAAACAACTACAAGTTCTCGGGTCAGCAGAAGTGCGCGTCCGACACAAGTCAAAAGACTATCTGCTCCCGCTAATCGTGGCCTCAGGTTCGGGCTGCAATCTGCTTGGGAGAAACTGGTTCCCGGCACTCAATATTAGAGTCAGCGGGATATACCAGCTTGACCAGGGCAAGACTCTTCATGACGAGTTGCTGACACACGAAGAAGTTTTTGATCCAGAGATAAACGGGCACAAGGGCCACGCGGTACATCTGGAGCTGAAGGAAGATGCGACACCACGCTTTTTAAAGGCTCGACCGGTTCCCTTCGCAATGCGAACCGCAGTGGAGGCAGAACTGCGGATGCTCCAAAACCAAGGCATAATCGAGCCGACGGAGCACTCCGACTGGGCAACACCGGTGGTGATCGTACGAAAGAAGGACGGCTAATACGGATGTGCGGAGACTACAGGAGCACGGTGAACGCGGCTGCAAAACCAACGGTGTATCGAATGCCAACTGTAACGGACCTTCTGGCAAGTGTGAAGGGAGGCACCATATTTTCGACGCTGGATCTCACTCAGGCATATCAACAGCTCCACGTGACAGCAGAGACAGCAGATGTGCTCACCATTAACACCATCAAGGGACTATACAGAGTTAAACGAATGCCTTTTGGAATTTCGGCTGCACCAGCGATTTTCCAACGCTACATGGAGACAATCCTGGCAGGACTACCCGGCGTGGGAGTCTACATGGATAATGTTATTATCAACGGAACCACAAAAACAGAGCACCTTGAGCGTCTCGAGGCAGTCTTGAGCAGGTTGGTGAACGCCGGGCTTCGCTTAAAAAGGTCAAAGTGCCATTTCGGTGTAGAAGAAGTGACTTTTCTGGGACATAAGATAAATGCAACGGGAGTACACACAACAGAAGAAAAACTGAGAGCAATCAAAGAGATGCCGGAACCGACCAGCCGGGCCATGCTTCAGTCTTTTCTAGGACTCCTGGCATTTTATGACCGCATCATTCAGAACCGAGCCTCAATAGCCAAGGTGCTGTACATGCTACTTGAGAAAGACGCTCCATGGCAGTGGGGTGCACGACATCAGCAGGCATTTCTGCAACTGATAGAAGCCATCGCGGAACGTACAGTTCTAGCTCATTATGACGACAATAAGCCGCTGGTATTGTCGTGTGACGCATCACCATACGGCATCGGTGCGGTACTGGCGCACCTAGACAAAGACGGAAAGGAGTCTCCCGTAGCTTTCATTTCTAGAACATTGGGAAAGGCCGAGGAAAACTACTCCCAGTTGGACAAGGAGGGTTTAGCAATAGTGTACGCTACAAGCAGGTTCCACCGCTACATTTCCGGTCGATATGTTACCATCACAACGGATCATCAACCACTACTGGGAATTCTAGGTCCGCAAAGTCCGGTTCCACCCATTCTTTCGGCACGCATGAAAAGGTGGTGCGTTAAGCTCATGGCTTATAACTACGATCTTGTCTACCGACCAGGAAAACGGAATCAGAATGCCGACGCTTTGAGCAGACTACCTTTACCGGCAAGCGACGACGAGCACAGCCTCCCGGAGATGTGCTCATGCTGGAAGCGTTGACCAGGCCACCGATTACTGTCGAGAAACTAGCAGACAAGACAAAAGAAGACGCTACTCTTTCCCGTGTGTACGACGCAGTTCAGAGTGGAAATTTCAGGAGCCTTAAGGAAGACATCTTTCAACCATTCAGGAACAAGAACACTGAACTGGCGACACAGCAAGGATGTTTGATATGGGGATCACGTGTTGTGATACCAGCGTCTCTGCGGCCTGAGGCCTTGACTCTTGTACACTCAGGACATCGTGGAATCGTGGCCATGAAAGCCTGTGCCAGAAGTTCCATGTGGTGGCCAGGAATTGACAAAGATATTGAATTATGCGTGGCGGAATGTGCCCAATGTCAAACAAACCAGAAAACCAAGATAAAAGTACCGATGACAAATTGGGAACGACCATCAACAGCCTGGGATACGCTTCTCATGGACTTTGCGGGTCCAGTGGAAGGGAAAGTATTTCTGGTCGTGGTAGACGCATACACCAAGTGGCTGGAGGTGCGAGTAGTTAGCAGCAGTGTTGCGGAGTTGCCACTCCGGAGTTGGAATGATTCCGGAATCATTCCACATTTTCGCGACCCCGGAATGGAATGGGAATGGAATGGCGGCAACGTTGAGGGGAATGGAATGGGAATGGAATTAGATGCCTTTTGCCCGGAATGGAATGGGAATGGAATGGACCCAGTTTTTTATTTATTTATTTATTTATTTATTTTTTTTTTGGGGGGGGGGTACGTTTAGTTAAACCGAGCCAGTCAGCGAGTCAGTTGCTCAGTAATAAAATGAGCGGGAAACTGCTGACCCTCGTGGAGCCCCAACAGACTCATACGCGAAAAAATGCAATACGAAAAACAAGCGACAAAGCAAAGAGCAGAGGGGGGGAATGGGGGGGGGGGCGGTGGCGCCTTTCACTGCTTTCACGGGCGCGAAGGCGGCGGGCTTCACTGGTGTTACATGAGAGCGAAACAAGAAACCAAGCACCAAACAAAAGAAACAAAGGGAGCGGCAAAATCTTGTCTTGCTTTTTTTTTTGTGTGTGTGACGGCATGGAGAATGCACGAGCGCGCACCGACTAAGATCTGGGAGCGGGGGGCGACTCATAACTCGCAGAGCTACGATAACTCCGTGGACTCGCGCGCCGCCGAAAGATGATCAGTTATTGTTTTCTTATAGTTCGAGGAGCGTTGTTTAGCAGGCAGCTAACCCTGCTGCCTTCCACGTTCATTCGCGCACACTCCTTTGAATGGACCTCTTGGCGAATATGTGCTGCCACCTAGACACGCGAATCGGTTCTAGACTAGGTGACTGGAAAACAACGCGCGCCCAAGGCCCCTCCCACCCGTTCCACACCCAAAACGTAAGCTAATCCTGTTCACCCATTGAGGCGATGTGACCTAGATACGGCTCCCCCAAGCTTACCTTTGTCCCCATCGTGCGTAATCTTCCGCCCCAAGGTCGACACAACGAAACCGCTCAAAGGCGAAAAATGCAAGATGGCGGATTGTTTGGAACTAGATACTCTCGAACCCAGGCGCATGAAATACTCCGTGCATGCGCACCGCGTATTTCTACAAAAGGTCCATTGCGAAATTGCGCTTTGCTTCGGCATTAGAACAAAGCTAGATTCACTTCTCTCTTCTCCTCTTGCGCTTTGCTCCGACGCTGTAAGTCCGCCTTTTACTTGGTCTTTGTTCCGATGCTTGTTTTCTTTGTTATATGTTTTACATTCAAGTGGGTTAGGGTTACAAGCAAGCTAGCGGATTCCCGCTCATTTCCTTTGACTTTAGTCTCTGCATACTTTGTTTCACCTTGCAATGGACCGCTGCGGACGCTACGAGTCACCCCAGGCAATCCAGCAACGTGAGCTTAGTAAATTCAGTGCTTTTTTTTAGGCATTTAGCATTTTTTTTGCAATTGTCTATGCGTTTGATAATGCCATCTTTATGCTGCTTCTGTCGGCAGCACAACAGGGTTGGGCAGTATCGCGATACATTCATAGGCGATAGTATTTCAGCAATACATTTCGTAACTGTATTTCTGTATAGCAATACATTTTTTCACCAGTATCTGTATTCCTGTATCAAAATACATTTGGTCTGTTTCTTTTTATCACGATACAATCAGGATGAAATGTATTTCGTTACAATTCTTGAGAAATACACCCCCCCCCCCTGAATAACAAAATACATGTCCGAACGCCTTTTTGTTTTTACTTCTGAGGGCACTAGGGTTGATGCTGATGCATTGTGACTATGCTGACCGAGGTTCCTTCCGATTTTCCAAATTATTTTTCTCTTCTGAGAAATGTTGAGTCGGGACTCGAAACAGGTAGCGTGTCAGTTGAGTTGAGTTGGAACATCTTCTACCGCAGGTCCATAGGTAGGGATTTCATGAGTCATTGTTTACCGTCATCCAATGCCCGCTGCCAATTAGTTAGAGCCTTGAGAAACAGGGAATCAAAGAAAGTGTTGCTTGGCCGGTGGCCGAGTAGCTGAGTCACAGTCCGTTGCAACACGAGTCTGGTGGTGGTTGACTTGAAATAGTGGGATTACTCACGGAGTGAAGTTCAACACATATCCGAATGTGTCTGCGCCCGTAATATTGCACGGCTCAAGAATACGTTATCAGTCGACGTGAACGTGACCCGCTAGTCTGGTGATTCGATAACGAGGAAGGACGCCAGACTTGGCTTCGCTGTGCCGACCCAGACTTTGTGCACCCGGCGACTCGTCTCGAGCGCGCTTTTTCTCGGAGAGGTCGCACCTGTGCTGTGCCGGCATCTCAGGTCTCAATCCACGAGGTCTCTGTTTGGATGCTGCTAGGTGAAACTTGAGGACTGCCATTCATGCGTTGGAGGTGGAAGGTCGGCAGGAAGGACCGTCACAACAGGGATTCCACCGTATCGATTTTTCGACCGTGAAAGAAGATAAGACATGTGCTCCAGGAAGCTTCAGGCGGTCCACCATTCTCGAAAATTCCGAATGCAACTGCCTGCACGATCTTCAAAGAGGCCACTTACAACGAAAGTACGTATTGTCCTTTCATATAGCAGCGTGGGTAATGTTTCATGTTCAAGGCAGCACCTGCAGATACAAGAATACTAGTTCATTCCACTATGACGTCATGTGATTAATGTTGACAGGGGCGCCCTAATTGGACAAGGGAGTGGTGATGTTTGTTTGAATTTAGAGTGACATGGAATTTATTTAGAGGTAAAGTCTTTTCACCTAACTCGTCAGAAAGACAGGATGTCAGGGAAGGGACCGCGCTCAATGCTTGATGGAACGTTTTTTGAGCCCATTGAAGACTCCTCTTCGTCCGGAACCACTACCTTCAAGGCGAAGTGCCAAGCCTGTGGAAAGTAATTTCGGGATAAAAAACTTCCACTTCAAAGTTCAAGCCTCATCTCAGTTGGCGTCTCAAAGAAATTTGAAAAATGTATTGCATTATCAGTATTTGTATTTGTGCCCTGCCTAAAATGTACTTCCGTATTTGTATTTCCAAAGACTTTTGCCTCCTTTTAAAATGTATTTCCGATACCTATCACAATATATTTTTACAGATATATTTGAGTATCAGTATTTTAGCTACTCCAAATATTTCCAAAAATTTCCAAATACATTTTTGAGTATATCTACCCAAACCTGCAACACAATGTAGTGGTCAAGTGCCAGTTTTTACGTTTAGGAATTAGAGGAATGGAATGAAACAATGCAGCCATTCCAGGAGTGGGAATGGGCCCAGTGTCCCCATTCCTAGGAGTTCAAAGGAATGGAATTATCGAAAACTCTAATTCCCCGGAATGGAATTGGAATGGAATGGGGGTGCCCGTTCCGCAACACTGGTTAGCAGCATGGCATCAAGCGCTGTAATCAAGGAGCTGCGGGGATTATTCGCCACATTTGAAGTGCCAAGGAAGGTTTGTTCAGACAACGGGGCTGCGTTCATCTCAGAAGAAATTGCGACGTTTTACCGCATGAACAACATCATCGCAGTCACGAGCGCACCTTACCACCCGGCAATCAACGGGCAGGCTGAGCGGATGGTACAGGAGCTCAAACAAGCTTTATCTAAAAAAGGAAGGGAAGACCTGTCGTGCGTGTTGTCACGTTTCCTATTCAAGCAACACACGAAAGTGCACGCAACAACGGGCAAGACCCCTGCGTCGTGGATGATGTACGGCCGAAAATTGCCTTCTGCCCTGGATCGACTCAAGTCATCCCTCTTCAAGCAGTTGCCTGAAGAAAACAGCGATATCCACAAATTTACTCGTGGACAACCCGTGTGGATTCGACAGTTCCCAAACGAGCGAAAGTGGATGCCGGGGTCCAACGCACGCCGCGCGGGACCACGATCCTGGATGGTTGACACAGAGCGGGGTCAAGTCAGACGACATCTAAGTCATATTCGACATCGCGCTCCGAATTCGAGCTGCTGGGAGACACAGCCACCACCACCAGTTTGGGACATGTGCTTACACGATCGCCATAGCACACATTCGGGCGCGAATGGTCCAGAACAAACAACTAAGCAGCACAGCACAGACGACGACGTTCGCCCATTACCAACAGTGGGATCTGCCTTGTCAACCGCGACGCGGGTGAGCTCCCGGGCGCGTCGACCACCGGACAGATACGGTGCCCACGTCTAAGGAGGAAGGGGTGTGATGTATCTACCGGCCCACGGCCGGCGGGCAAGTCTGCGAGCGCTGCACACGAGCGCGTGGTTTTGTCTCAAGAGCTGGCTGCGCTCTCGTGAGACATATAAAAAGAACCACGACCGTTTTCAGATGCATCGCAATGACTGTCTCGTCATTAGCCCAACTAAGGTCGTATACCTAGCTAAGGTTATTTTACAGTCGCTTCCCCATAGAGAGTTGTGGGCATTAAAATCTCCAAGTAAAAGAAAGGGCTCCGGGAGTTGGAGTAAAAGACCATTAAAATTGCTTAAGGTAAGAGCAAAAGAAGGAGGTATGTAAAGGGAACACACAGTGACCACACTGTGAAGGAGGAGGCGCACCGCCACTGCCTCCAGTCCAGTGGCTAAGTCGATCGCGCACTAGGGAATATGCTGGGGAATAATCACTGCAACCCCTCCTGCTGAAACAGATGCATCGTCTCTATCTTTTCTAAAAATGGAATACCGCCTAAGAAAATTTGTATGACTTGCATTGAAATGAGTTTCCTGCAGATATAGAGCTTGTGGCCGATGTTCCTCCAAGAGGAGCTCCACATCGTCAAAGTTCCTCAAAAGGCCACGACATTTCCACTGAATGACTGTGACTGCCGTCATTCTTTATAGAAGTGAAGCTATTAAAGAAAGGGCTAAAGAAAAAAAAAGGGGAAGGGATGGCGTAATCATTTTGGAGGAACTACTGGCTTTTTCCCCTTCTGTTTTCGATTTGCTGTCTGCCATTTCATCTTATCTAGGTTGGTTCCTGAAGCAGAAAGGGTGCCAGCATCAGCTGTCACCTCTGCACTCAGAGCCTTCTTGGCAAGCTTGCGAAGAGCCTGAGAGCAATCAGACGACCGTGGGGGAAACCCCCGGCCTCTGCCTTGCCCTGCTGACGAGGCGGTCGACGTACTAGGCCGACCCACTTCCCCGTTTGAGTCGTCCACTTCACGTAAAACGTGCTGCTTCCTCGGCGAAGTGATCCCCAGAGATCCAGAGCGAGGGGCTCGCTCCCCTGCCCGAGGGGACGGCGCAGGAGGAAGGGACGATGGAGTCACCTCCATCGCCTCAGTGGCACCTCGGTCTTTTGTACCACAGGGTGCGTCAGCTGCTTTTGCTGCTGAAAGTGAATGCCCAGGCAGAGAAATCTTCAGCCTGGGCGTAGGGGACTGCAGCGGTTTCCCCTGGTCTGGAAAAGACACCTGGGTCGCCACTGACGTTTTGGACGGTGCAGGTCCCCTGCTGGACACCGCCTCGGCAAAAGAGCCTCTCTGAAAAGCGGAGAGACGACGCTTCGCATCCTGATAACTAATGTTCTCCTTCACTTTGAGCGCAAGAGTTTCCTTTTCTTTCTTGAATTGGGCACAAGCCCTTGAGTATGCAGTGTGGTTAC
>JABSTQ010000556.1:0-26498 GCA_013358835.2 Ixodes persulcatus
CAACATCCAACCTGCAATTGCTCGTTGTTGACGTCACTTCCTTCTCCCCAGTCTCCTGGGAGTCCAAAAAGCGCAACATAGCCCCCCTGGGTTCAATCTCCACCCCTGCCCGTTTCGATCTGGATGAGCATCGTACCGGCGTGCGGTCGTCTATCACTATTGCGTGATGCACGTTAAAAACCCCAGGCTACCGGTTGTACTGCAATGGCTAAATTGCTCACCTACAGCTGGGAGACAAGTCGCCCGTTGAGGCAGACTATGTTCTAGGCTGTGTCATATACACACACCCCAATTTGTTTCCAGACAAATAAGGTAGCACCGCTTCATTCCACCGTGACATAGTAAGATCACTGTTGAAAGAGGTGTTCATAACGGACAATAGCATAGTGAACTCCCGAGGTTATTTATGAAGACACTAAAGTTATTTAGAGGTTCATTTGATTTTGCCTAAAAATTAGAAAAGTGAAGAGGAAAAAAAAAAAAACAAAAACAAAAAAAAAAAAACGTACGCCTCACCTTATGTAGAAACGTATTTTCTGCCTATTGATGGCCCGTTTGGTTTTCTTAGTAGTCCGCAAAACGGGAAGTGTTACATTTACAAAAAAAAAAAAATTGTTTCGAGCGCCAAAACGCTAACGTCAAAATTCCATCTGCATCTCAGAGTAAGCACCTGTTTGTTGGTTAAGAAAATATATTGTAATTGTTCAAAATAATATAAATCATGATTCTTTTTTTTTGTTTTTCATATCCACTAGCCACCAAAAAAGGTCTACAGAGAATGAAAATATCTGAAATAATATTTCATATACTAAGTATTGTTCGAAATAAGTATTTTAGCCTTCTTTGCAACTCATTCAACTATTTGTTTTATTTCCAAATACATATTAGTTTAATGTGCGCTTTGCTTAGGGTGGAGACATCTGGCCACTTTGTTCCACACTTTTATTTTTGTTTTTGTCCAGAAGCACGTGAAAGAGCGTGTCCCGGCACGCCTTTGTGGCGCTGACTGTGCTATGGCGACATTTTGTTTTCGTCGATTTCTTTGTATTTCACCCGTGAGCGCGTGCTGTCGGCCTTGGGTACTACAAAGGGTGGCATCACCCGAAGCAGAAGGACATTGAGGCACCCTACATATTAGGATATCTCTGTTCAACCCCGCACAATCTTACCGCTCATTCACACTGGAAGCGGATCCGCGTTCGCAAAGCGGTTGCGAACGCGGTTGTATGCGGAGGGCAAGTTCGTCTGCTTCTCGCGCAGGGGGTACCGGTGACGTCAGAACGCCGTGCCCTGATTGGCTGATCGCGGCCCCCCTATCTGAGCGTCGTCTGCTCCTTTGCAACGTCGTCTGCGTCTGTCTTACCTTTCCTGCGACTTTCGGAAGTGCAGAGGGCAGATTCACAAAACCATGTTACGCCGAAGGAGTGCGTAAGACAAAACGTGAGAACAAATTAGTATTCACGAAACGAAATTATCTTAAGTTTTGCTCAGGTTACGACGGAATCCTACGACGATCAACTCAGCATGGCCGACAGCGTCGCTCAGTTACTTGGTCGCGACGACCAACGGACGTTTATTTTTGTACGTGCTCTTCTCACGCGTCACGACTACAAGCAGCAAGAAAAAAAGTAAAAAGCACTTGAAATAAACCACGACGAACAAGAACGCTGGATCCACAAACACCCGGGAAATGCTCCAACGGCCACGATTCCACTGACCCCGTCCAAGCGAGCTCGGCAGATAGGCCTAGCAGCGGCGCAGCGGTGCTCCGACGGTCCTTGGCCAAGACCGTCTGCTCACGACCGGCTGGCGTGCTGAATGGAATATGCCCGCGCGACCCTTGTGAACCCTTCAATCTCTTCCTCTTGTCATCGCCTCGTTTTCCGAGGCAGCGGTGACTCTCGCCGGTGAAAAAGCGGTGAAAAAGCGGTGAACACGCAAGGAGGGAAAAAGTATTTGGGAGGGAACTTGCGGACACTCTCGCTTCTTAGCAGACAAACCTCGGCGCCTCGGGACACCTCGCCAGCGAGTCCCTTGACTTCCCCCCTTGATGCACGTCTGCTAGTTGTTCGACAAAAACAACGTACCGCTCGAGTTATTTCGTCTCCCCTCTCTGAAAGGCGAAGTCGAGCTCGCTCGTAAAGACCTGCACTTCCGAAAGTCGCAGGAAAGGTAAGACAGACGCAGACGACGTTGCGAGCAGACGACGTTGCAAAGGAGCAGACGACGCTCAGATAGGGGGGGGTCGCGATCAGCCAATCAGGGCTCGGCGTTCTGACGTCACCGCTACCTCCTTTCTCATGCGCAGAAGACGAAAATGAGCCCACTTGCGAGGCGTATAAAGATCCAGTACAATTGCACGCGCACTCGATGACATCAAGTGCACGTGCAATTGTACTGGATCTTTATAGGGGTATTCACACGAGGGAGAAATCCCGGGGATTTCTCCCTCGTGTGAATACCCCTTTATACAACCGCGTTCACAACCCCTTTGCGAACGCGGATCCGCTTCCAGTGTGAATGAGCGGTTAGGGTGCTACGAGCCACGCTTGTAGCGTATGCAAGCGTTTGACCACGCGCGCTGACATAGCACACACAAAAAATAGAATAAACAAAAGTATCACCTTCAGAGCCTTATCAGGCCTTTCGCTATACTCCGTTCTAGGGTGCCTTCATGTGCGCTTTGCTTGGGGTGATAACATCTGGCCATTTTGTTCCAAACGCTTTTTTCTATTTTTTGTTCAGAAGCGCGTGAAAGGGCGTGTCTCTACACGCGCTCGTGGCGCTGACTGTGCTACGGCGACATTTTGTTTCTTGCGATTTCTTTGTATTTTCTCTGTGAGCGCAAGCTGTCGGCATCGGGTACTACAAACGATGGCATCACCCTAAACAGAAGGACATTGAGGCACTCTACTCCGTTCCACCTTATGTTGTACCGCAGATCAAGGCTAGAGGCGCGAACTCATAGCGTTGGGAGCTACTCTTAACGCACGAGAGCTTGTGCCGCCGAGATGTGCCCTAGAGCAAGGAGCTCGCGCTTGTAGCCTTTCCTGCGGTACATCATAAGGTGAAACTGAGTACAGCAGTCTGCTGATGACTAGTTACACTTTTTTTGCAACGTTCAAAATGTGCCGACCATCGGAGCCATGAATTGTAATTCTGTTGTGTCTATGTAGTATGTATGATCTCTATGGTTTATACAGCGGTTAAGTTAGTCAGCTCTGAGGGCATCTGGTGTCTTCGTTGGAGATGAAAGACAGTGCAGTATACCGCTGCTGGTCTGACGACCTTAACGTGACAGCACGCCGGTACGCCGGTACATGACAGCACGCCGGTACGATGCTCATCCAGATTGAAAAGGGCAGAGACGATGAATTCGCAACTTTCAGCGATGGTGGTACCGCATTGTGAGAATCGCGCACCCTAGCTCCTGGATGATCGGTCTCATAATAAATGGGCTTGCCTACACCTTCCTAGCGTGAAAAAATAACGTAAGGCTCTAATACTGCTCGTAGATAGTAAAACTAGAATTACTTACGCGTCGCAGACCCAGACGCGTCGCAGACCCAGCCTCATACCGCTGTTCTACGACGATCATCCAGATGACAGCCATTTTGATAGGCAAAACTGCGCCCCCTATAGGTCGTGAAAGTTGCGAATTGAATCCACGATCAGTGAGCTTTACAGCGTGAGCTTTCGCTACACGTGCTACCGATCCACGAGCAACGAGACATCGCGGTCGAATTCAAGCTAGAGAGAGAAACAACAACAGCAACAGCAAGAAAATCTCCGGTTTGAAGCATTTAGTACTTGTGTCGCCATCTCGTTTAACAAGTTGGAAATAAAATTAACAGGGTGATTTTATTTACACAAATACGCAAATACAACAATATTTTGCATTCTCGTCATGGTCTTAAAATTAAGATTAGAGGCACCCCTAGTACGTACGGCCAAGCGTTTTGACACGTTTGTCTTCTAAATAATTGTATTTTCAAAAATGCCTAAAAACGCGCTAAAAACAGTCAAAACGGTCATATTTCTGGATTTTATTAAAAATCTCCAGCGCTCTAAAAGAAAAATCCAAGGGTCGTACAACCTTCATTAGGTTATGATAAGTAACCTCCAAACGAATGAATACCATTGCGCATTCCTGAAACTCAGATTTGTGTAGCGAAATTTGCCCATTGAGTGACGAGCGGTTGAATCCCCCTTAAGTCACTGGATCCTGGGAAAGTAACGCCAAGCTCCCCGTGTGGTCGCCATCTTGGTCCGTGAAATGAGCAATTTCTCCTTGACCCCTCCGTTCTTGGTGTGCCAATCTAGATTCGCTGGTGACGGGTAGCTTTATGGAGTCGTTTTTTGTATACCGAGATTTTGCTAACCACACACTGGCGAAACAAGCGTACACCTTCGTACCACCACCAGATGCTGTGTCGGTGCTTGGGGGCACTGAAAAATAAGTTTACTGTCTTGAAATACGCAAGAAAAACAATATAATTGTAAGAGATCCATGTAGATGGGCATGATTAATAAGTTGATCGCAGACAAAGTGCACTCTTAAATTGGCGAGGAACGCTTCCAGTACGATGATGCTCCTAGGTGATCTTGGCGCGACTGGTTTAGAACGACCCCCTGGAAGCTTCGAAGATTTAAATGGACCAAAATGGCGATTCCCATGGCAACGCAGACCGATTAGCCAATCGCCTTGCGAGGTTTGGGTCGTCTGTATGTTAGTATCCGTTTGTGTCCGGCTAGCAGGTAGGGAAGGCAATGGCGCTACTTTCCCAGGATCCAGTGACTTTAGTGTGCGCTAGCCCACTCGGCCACCGATACCCCTCTTCCACGAGTAAAATTAGAAAGAACGCCGCTTCGTCACTGGGGACCTTCATGTTTGTCTCCTTCAATGGTACATTTCCCAGACGTTGACTGTATGCAAATCGAGTGTCATGTTCGCTGCGTGATGGTTTTCTCTTTAATTTGGAGTGCAGCGAAAACTATATATGGGTGCAAGGTTGTCACATTAGAGAGTTTTAGTAGATCGTTCCGATACCTCCGATAGCCCCGATAACGATACTATGCATGCGCAAGGGAGGCAGTGGTGGAGTATCGTGATCGGCAGTATCGGAGGTATCGGAACGATCTACTAAACCTCTCTATTGAGAGATGCTATCTTGTTTGGTTTCACGTGCAGCGAAAGCAACAACCGGAACTATCAGAGTCGTGTATAGGGAGAGTTTTGGTCAATTGGAGGCGCGGGCAGAGCCAGGGCGTGTACCAGACGGAGAAAGAGGGCTTGATATTGCTCTCTTGGCCAACCAGATGCCGCAAAAAATCCCCTCGCGGTGGTAGCGAGAAACAGTTTTAATCATAGGTATATGGTTTTAATAAGCGCATAATAGTTAAATGTAGTAACCCTTCATAGTTCAAAATAGGGTGCACGTGATGTTTCGATCATGATCACGCAGAAAGATGTAAGAAATGAATGTGCCGCTCAACTCTGTTTTGTTCGGACAGTGTGTGGCCGCTCGGACGGCAGATTCCCGGCCCTCGGATCGTTCTCTACCTCGTTGATCGTTCCACCAGTCGCACTCTTCCACGATGATTTTGGATGACCATGATTGAAACATCACGTGCACCATATTCTCAATCACCGACACTTACTCTGACGCACTGATTAAGTTTCTTTCTCGCGACCACCGCCAGTGTATTATTTTCGGCTTGTGGTTGGCCACATTCGAATTTGTGAAGACGCCCTGGAACACGCCCAGAACTCTTTCGGCCAATGGCGTCTCCTCATTTGCGTCCTATACTTGCCAATGAATGGCCAAACACTCTCGAACTCGTGGTCCTCACTTCGGTCCATGGTAAGCATGGGATTTAGCGCCGGGTACGCAGATTTACGGCGGACCAGCGGACATATCCGTAATGACGTCAAAGTCACGCGATACGCATGTTTTTCTCGTTCGCGGCCCTGCATTGGTTCTCTTAATTTGTCCACCGTCTGAATAAACGTGTTTTATGTTTTAGGGACTTAGCTATAAGATGACGTCATATTTGAGGGCGTTATTTAGAGCGCATGCTCAGAACGAGCTCACATTAATAGGCTGCCAAGACCCTATGCGCACTTCCAAGCAACTGCGTGCAGTTAGTAAACTGCACGCCGTTGCTTTGAAGTTAAAATTAAAAACTGCATGTCACACGTGAAAAAAAAAAAGAAGGCACGAAAATCTTACAAATTTTAGAACACAAGAAAAAAATAGTTCCGCGTTAGTTTTTGAAGAACGAACCACGTGGTGGTATTTATTGCGCTGAAGTCGCAAATACAAATTTGACAAAACCATATAATGTAAACGACCTAATTTTCGCGAAAACCTAATTTTCGCGAATTTCTCGAATCGCCTACATTTCGCGAAAAATGGTCCCGCGAACAAATTCGGTAAAATGCAAACACATTGAAATCTGTATTGAGATCCTACCGCGTCGCGAATTATTCCAAAACTTCAGCTTTTACCTAAATTGCGAAATATTGAGCCCGCGAAAAATAAGTCGTTTACAGTATATGCGATCATGCTGGAAGTACCCTGTTTCTTTTTCTTTTTTTTTTTTAAATAGCGTAAAATGATATTTGCATGTTCCGAATTTTGAGCAAGTCTCGGTTGGTTTAGCGCTATCACTTTGAGCGGAATTGCTACCGCAAACTCGCGCTGTGGTTTCGAGGTATACACTCTCAAGTACGCTCCTGAAGTGCCACCGTGCCAGCGATTGCCAGCAGTAGCCACCGGTAGCCAGTAGTAGCCAGTGGTAGCCAGCGATAGCGTCGTGAAAAAACTCCCTAATTTCCAGCTCTTTTCGCACGCCACTGCGCGATATTTTCAAAGATGCCAAAAGAGAAGGTAATTTTGGAAACATTAAAACGCCGCGTAGAGCGTTTCAATGTTTACAAATTCAAAGTCAACAAGCACTCTCAGCGCGTTTGTCGTGCTGGAAAGCCAGTAAAGCACCTGCCATGCACAATTGCACAAGGTATGAAAGAGACAGGAAGGTTAGTGTAGCATTGACGAAGGTGCAAGCGCTTGCGCGTAGCTTTAGAATGTGTTGTAACTTGCGATTGCTCGAATACTTGTCAAAACAATACTTTTTTTTTTCTTCAGTGTTTGCGGTTTTGTGTCAGCTTTGATCGAGCTACTCACTTCTTGTAAAAGCCGTTTCGCATAAAGTGACTGTGCGGAACAAAATTGGTGTGATCTTAAGTGTTTTGCGGCACAAAACCTTTAAACACAGCACGCACTTCAGCCGCCGTCCAGGTTTTTTTGTTTGTCTGTTTTGTTTTACCGCACGAGCGTTGTTGCAATTACAGAACGCCAGAAATGATAACGCGATCTGACAAAACTCGCGCTGCACTGCGTACAAATTGCACCAAAATTCATTGCGTTATGAATACTCGAACATCACCTGAAATGAGGTTTCCAAGGTAGTAGCCATTCGTGACGTCTTTAACAACGTTTTGCTGCTTGTGGCGGCAAAAATGAAAGGTGAAATTGGTTTGGACTACCCTCGTATTCCCGTTGTGGCGTTTCCCCGACGTGTCCTCCAGACGTCGAGGGGGTCGTCTTTAATGACGTCGTCTAACTCTCACCGGAAATTCAGCGCGGGACGGACCTCTAACAAGTTGACTCCGTCGGCGGATCATCGTTTGAAGCGCGGGGGGCATCTTTGAAGCCGGAGCTTCAAAAGAAGCGGGGGCATATTCGAAGCTCATAACGTCGGCGCTGTAGGGTGCGGAGCTAACGACGTCGTAATCGATGTTCCGTGTCGACTCATCCGAAACTGTTTGAGTGTCTGAGTACAGAGTTCTCCCTTAAAATCTGGCGCATCGAGTTTGTCTGCGTGTTCGCCATGTCTGCCGGTGGCCATAGTTGAGCCCGCTAGTACTGGCCTAACTTTCACAAGTTGCAACGCGCGTCGTTCTTGGCCGATGATAAGTGGTTTCTGATATGCGTTGTTTGGTCCGTCTCTTTCTTTGGCTCTCTGAAACGACCGTTTCACGACGGTCCCTCGGGTCAGCGGTGGCCACCGGCGTCCAGCGATGAAGTCTACAGCCAGGTTCTTCCAATCGTAAGCCAGCCATCGGGGGCACTGGTCATCTCCTATTCAGTTTTGGGGGCTTCTTCACGAGGCTTAGTGGGTAAAAACTCGGCACGCTTTCTCCCCGCTCGACTCCTGCGGTGTCCCGGACTGGTCCCCGAGCGCGCAGGAGCCCTGTTTTAAAATATAATATATATAATAATAGAAAATAAAATAATAAAATATAATATAAAATAAAATACATACTATAAAATATTAAGTTTAAAGTAAACGTGAGCACATCGATAAAAAAAGTAGCTTGTTAAGGCTATTTAGGACGAAAATATCGACAACGATGAAAACCACGTCTGCCCGTCTTCGCCCTTCGATAGCCTGATGCCCTGCGCGCCACATTCTGGTGGAACCAGGTGGACCCCGAGTCGTCCCGTCGACCCCGAGTCGACGGGAAGGAAGTTTCTTCCCGTCGACGCTCGAACTCCAAGCCAGCACCTGCAATTGGAGCTATACTTCGTCTCACATTAGTATGGACTATTGTTAGGCGCGCGTGCTAAAAGCGTGGGCTAGTCGCTTTGAATGAAGCCGCGGCGGCTGCACGAGCGCTCGTGCAGCAAGTGCTCTAGTCAAGGCAGTCAAGGCTGGGCGCTCCCGCTAGCACAGCATTCGCGGTTAGTCCATGCTAGGGTGAGACGAAGTATAAAGGAGAACTGGAGACTCCAGTGACTTGTGAACTTGTTCATTCTACGTTCGCACCCGTCACGCGCGTTCAGACTGCCCAGCCCGGAACTCGCTTTGCAATTACTGCAAAGAGAAAGGACACTTTGCCGAAGTGTGCCGTTCATGAAAATGCAAGCAGAGCAAGCTGACCTCACGCCATGGGAGAGCCCGCCATGGCAAAGTGCGTGGACGTCACCGTGGATGATTACAACGCGAAATTCAAGGTGGATCCCGGAGGTGGAGTGGAGATGTCTGCCGTACCACGCGACTTTCCCAACGTGCCAGCCAAGCCTGAGAAGGTTGAGAGCCTACTAACAGGACCTGGAAAGCAACCTCTGCGTGTTCTGGGGTCGTATCTGGCACGACTGCAGTGGCAAATGAAGACAAGCTCACAGTGGCTCTACGTCGTCGAGTCCCTCCCTGTACCTCTTCTGGGTCTGCCGGAGATTGTAGCTCTTAAGATTGTACGATTTCTTGGTACTGTGGAGGCCCCTGAAACAATGCTCCGTGACGAACTGTTTCGGGGGGGGGGGGGGGGGTAATCGGTGGCCTACGGTGGCCGAGTGGGCTAGCGCACACCAGCTCAGAGCACGCGGAGCGAAATCTCGCGCTGCAGAACCCAGGATCATGGGGTCAATCACCATCCCGGTTTTGATTTGGATGAGCATCGTACCGGCGTGCGGTCGTGTATTACTACTGCGTGATGCACGTTAAAGACCCCAGGATAGCGGTTGTTCTGCGCTGGCTAAATTTCTCATCTACAGCTGCGAGACTCGTCGCCCGTTGAGGTAGACCAAGTTCTAGGCTGTATAAACATACACACAACCCAATTTTTTTTTCCGAACTGTTTCGCGGACTGGGAACACTCACATACGAATACACCATTCGACTAATACCAGACGCAGTGCCATTCTCACTCAGCGAACCTCACCAGATTCCTGTCCCGTTGAGAGAGGTCGTCAAGCACGAGCTCGAGAAGCTGGAGAGCGACGGAGTGATTCGCCGCGTCGTCAAACCAACCCCATGGTGCTTCGGACTCGTCGTAGTACCGAAACCTACATGAGCATATCGGCTCCGCGTCGATTTTACGCGTCTAAACCAGGTGGTACTCAGAGAGTGGCACATTTTCCCGACTGCTGAGCAGGTCTCAGGTCTCCTGGGTGACGCGGTCGTCTTCTCAAAGTTGGGCGCTACAGCGAGCTTTTATCAGGCCAGGCTGGCAGCCGACTCAGAGGAGCTCACGACCTTCATTACTCCACCATTGGTCGTTATTGTTTTTGTCGACTACCATTCGTCATCACCTCAGCGCCGTAGTACTTTCAGAAGCAAATGGTCAGAACCTTGGAAGGTCAAGATGGCGTGGCCAACATGATCGACGACATTGTCGTTGTTGGACGCACCCAGAAGGAACATGATGAACGGCTCAAGACTGCCTCGGCTAGCACGAGCCGGCATCACGTTCAACAAAGTCAAGTGTCGATTTTGAGTCTCCGAAGTTTCCTTCTTGGGAGTTATCATCTCAGCAGAAGGCATCCGGCCAGATCCAAGCAAAGTCGATGCTATCAAGGAAACCCCCGAAGCGCATCGCAGGGGTCAGACGATTGCTTGGGATGGTCAACCACCTAGCCAGATTCCTGCCACTTATATATCTGACGTCATTGCGCCAAAACGGGTTCTCCTGAATAAACCTACAAATCGGACTTGACAGTATGAGCAGGAGGCAGCGTTTACCAAGATCAACGAGCTGCTCACGTCAGACCGGTGCATGGCCAAGTACAACCCGGCGTACGCCACAACGGCTTCAGCGGACGCCAGTTCCTTTGCACTCGGTGCCGTCTTTCTGCAGACGCAGCCATCAGCAGAACGTGGACCAGTCGCCTTCGCCTCGCGGTTGATGACCGTCCCCGAGCAACGGTACATTCAAACAGAAAAGGAGGTATCGGCGACGGTATGGGCTGGCTATTCAGCGGCTCGACGAGTGTGTTCGCGGCATCAACTATATATGATGTGGAGACGGATCACCCGCAACTTGTTTCGCTATTTGGCAAAACGGAGCTTGACGTGCCACTTCCAAGGGTGCAGAGGTTCAAGCTCAAGGCCATGCGCTACCAGTTCCAGATGTTCTACGTTCCTGGAAGACTCCTGGCTACAGCGGATACCTTTTCACGGGTCCCTCCGAAGGCACCCTGTTCCCAGGACACTCTGGAACTCTTCGCAACAGAGGTAGTGCGCTGCACCTCCGAAGTGCTGTCGGTTAACCTGGAGGACGTCAGGAAAGCGCAAGGTTCCAATGGCGAGTGCAGTGCACTTATATCCATTCTCCTTTAATTCCCCACAACCCCCTCCCCAAAACAGAGTAGCCAACCAGGACTGTTAACATAGGTTAACTTCTCTGGTCTTCCTTTTCTGAGCCTTTCTCTCTCTCTATCTCCTATTGCCAGCGCAGATGGCCACAGAAGTCAAAGTTACCGCTGAACCTCGGAAAGCATGCTTCGCTGATGGAGGTGCTCTCCGTCTGTGAGTGTCTTCTCCTTAAAGATGCCTGCTTAGTCATCCCCTCTTCGATACGGCCGACAGTGCTGAAACTGATACAAGAGGGACACCAAGGCATCAATCACAGCAAAACTCGGACTCGTAACTCGGTATGGTGGCCCGGCATAACTGCAGAGGTTGTCTTTGTCGTCACTAACTGTAAACAATGTTCATCTACGCGTGTGAACTTGGCAGAGCCACCCCACCAGTCTTCGTGATCGTCCATGGGAAACGCTAGGCATGGATCTCTTCTACCTCAACGGACAAAGTTTCATCCTAGTGGCAGACTATTACTCTCGCTTGCTAGAGATAGTGACCCTGAGAAGCCCGACAGTGCCAAGCTGTTATCGACGTACTCAAGAACATATTCGCTCGTCATAGAATTCCACTACGGGTGAGGTCCGATAATGGTCCGCCGTTTTAATCTAGGGAGTTTGCATTCTTCGCAACTACCTATGGTTTCGAGCATGTTACAAGCAGTCCTCATTTCGCACAATCGAATGGAGGTTGGAAAGAATAATCCGTACAGTAAAGGACTTGTTCCGCAAGACCCTAATCTGACTCTTCTCAGCTACAGGAACACACCGGGGGTTTACGGCTTCAGTCCTGCCCAAGTATTGATTGGAAGGCAGCTGAGAACTCGAGTTCCAAAGGGGGAGGAACAGCTCAGTCCAAACTGGCCTCCAAGAAATAAGGCCACTAGCAGAAATGTAGCCTACAAGAAACAACATAATTCAGACCACAACCGACGTCACGCAGTGAGAGACCTACCGTCACTTCGAGCCGGTGAACAAGTCTGAATGAAACCTGAACATGTGAGGGCTACGGTGTTGAGTCCTGCTCAGTGACCACGGTGTTACGTTCTCGAAACCGAACGTAGTAGCGTTTTTCAACTGAACCGTCACCACCTTGTGCGTTTTGGTGACGGAGAACAACCTGAGAATCTAACTGAGCCAGCGCAGCAAGTCGATGCTCCTGATTCACCTCGACAGGCTGCAAACCCAACAGAGCCGCGGCCAGCCACGGAACCGGCCCAAGTCCCAAGGGACAGCAATGGTATTGTGAGAACTCGCAGTGGCCGACGTGTTATTCCGCCGGTTCGTTTGAATTTGCGAACTTAAATTTTTGCGAACTGCTTGCACCTCCCACCTTTCTCAAAGGGGGAGATGTAGAGGTTGCCATCTAGTCTCTGTGTGAATGTTCTGCCACAACTCTGTGGCGCCCCCTGGTTTTGTAAATAGTTAGTGGATCCTCGAGATTAAAGCATTCTACTTGCTGGTTTGATACGTGTCGGCCACGGCCTCGCTCACTCCGCCCATACCTTCACGGCACGGGCCTTCAGAAACTCGAAAAGTGGCGTCCAGGCTCCAGCGAATACCACTTATAATTCATCCGGCATGCTCGTGGCGTCATCGTATTATGCCGTTAATTATTAATCCTTGTTCTTGCAGAAAAAAAAGAAGTTCAAATTGTATGTTGCAGGAAATACGGACTTAGCAGCAAGATCACCATAATGGCTGCTGATGTGAGGAAAAGGCAAGCCATGCATAGTTCGTTTCACTTTATGTGTGAGCGTAGCCGAAGCTATATCGACAAAGTATGTTACCCTGAACGACGCCTGCACTGCACGACGCACGCTTTTGGCAGGCATGCCGAAGCCCCGAGCTCGCTCTTTGAGGCTTACTTGTGCTAAGCTCGCGCAAGTGGAACGGAGTATATAATTTGCTACAAAAACTTTAGAGGGTTCTCCTTCTTTTACGGCCGATGCAACTGTATTTTGGATGTAGATTTTGTATGCGTGCGTTGCCTACGCACTTTGAGACATGCGCTGTTGCGATCCCTGACTGATGTTTTTATTTGAAAATCATGAACGCACATAAGGATACGTGCACTCGCTCGTCAAACTATATTGTTTCCTGCTTTTTTCTGGTAGATTTATTGACTCCATTGATGGTGCGGCAATTTCTTTTAACGATAATGTTTCAGGGTAGTTTTGAAGTAGGTTATAACAACTCCACACAGTTCTCGTGATGGTGTAGTAACTAATGACGCAATGTTCCAGGAATTGACTGAAAAGACAACAGCACCCTCGAAATACGCTAGAGAATATTTTCCAAGACAGGAAATTATTAGATATCTGCTACAGTTGTTTTGTTTAGCGAAACCCAGAGAGTATTGGACAACAATTAGCTTGAATGGCAATCGAAAGTGCTTGCGGGACGAGCAAACGATTGTTAGCAGTTAGTAGTTATTAGATTAGTAGTTAGTTGTCATTAGTAGTCATAAATGAAATGCAACATTATGTGCCTGAAGCGTCTTATTTGTACCGTGTAAAATGTTATAATAAAGTGTGTTAAAATGTTTACATAAAGTCATGAGTCTGAAGCACTTGAAGGAAAGTCAGTGAGTATACACGTTGCCGATCCCCCTTAGATTTTCACCAAATACGCGCATATTCTAGGTCAATCTTTTTCTTTAAAATTACTTACTATTTACCATTGCACATGCATGGAAGCTTTATCTCCCTACCTACATAAGTGTGCAAGTTCGGATGTGTGTGACCATGTGTATAGGTATCACGCTTGGTCTGCTTTATTTCAGGGTACCCGGTCTTTGCGTCCGGGCGATACATCGTGCATTACCTGTGTAAACACTCTTATTGGGGGTCTCGCGCGTTGCTTTTATGTTACCGCTTTTTACTGCTCGTCTTTATTTACACACGCACGAGTATGCGTACTAAGCTTTGCCCTTGAATTTGTTTATAACCATGAATTGCGCTGAAGCTAAAGTGCCGCCCGTACGTGTAAAAAAAAAAAGAAGAAACCCTGTTTGCGCAGTTATTTGTATCCCTGAAATGAAAAAAAGAGGGGTTTAAAGTAAAAAATAAAATGAAATAAAGCCTAAAAAAAAAAGGGGGGGGGGCAGGCGAGGAAGTTGTCGCCAGATCTGAGCGTTGTTGACATCACAAAAAGATGTCGTCCAGGCAAAGGTGTTGGCAAACATTTGCTATTTTTTTGGTATCTTTTTTTTTTACCTCTCGCAATATGCGTCTATATTTTGAAAGCCGGAAGCACGGCTAGCCAACTCAAAACAATTTTTTTCTTCATTTTACTTTGTGCTTTTTCATTTTATTTTGTATCTGAGCGCGTTCTTTAACTGCTTTGTCCATGCATGGCGATGACACTTTGAAAGAAGATGCCGCGGCCTATGCGACATCCTTCCTGCATATAAAAGACGCCGCTTCCCTTCAGTGCCGCTTTCGGAGTGCACGGCGCAAGCAACATAGCGCGGGATTTTGAAGAGCAAGGGGCTATGTATATGCGTATATATTTTTGAAAGCATATATCTTCGTTATCTGTTTTTCTTTTTCCACTTTTGTTTCGGAAACGCGCACTTTGTCACGTTTTATGTTTCGTGTTGCGCGTAAAGAGGGCTGCGTGTCTACACCGCTCGGAAGACCGGGAGGTCTGCGGACGTGGAGGATAAACACCCATGTCTAGAAGGCGAGATAAACACGCACACACACACACACCTTACGTTGTTGAACCTAAAAATCGGAACGTCCCGACAGAGACGCTGTTTGAAATGCGCTGTCCCCAAGTGCGGAAGTGGCACAAAAGCGATCCTTCGTGCACGAACGCGGTCCGCGTTTGTTGGGAGTTTGCGTGGATCGTTCTGATACCTCCGATAACGATACCCGATAACCATACGACGCCTACGCAAAGGCGTTGGCGGAGTACCGAGTATCGTTAACGGAGTTACCGGTATGATCTACTAAAAAAGTTTCCTCATGTCTATAGCCTATGGAGGAGGAAATCTCTGGAGGAGATCCAACTATCGCGCCTCTATAGCCGCCAAGCTGAGAACTATAATTGTAGACAACAAAATGAATTATTTATTTGTGTCTTTTGACGCAGCGCTTGCCTGACGTTTTTTCTGCAAAACCCGATTAAGCATCATTGGCGGTCGTCATTACTTGGACTCTAGGCTTGGTCCGCTGCATGCTTACTCAGAATTGTGTGTTAAAGGCCGAGGAACACTTCGCGCTTTCCACTTTCCCCTCTCCTGCCCCTCTCCCCCATTTTTCCCCGCCCACCGTTGCCTGTTACCTCCTCCCCCATGGTGAGGAGGATATTCTGCCTTGCAGAATCTCGAGTCTGGTCGTTGGCCTTTAGGTACAGTTTGCGACACAGCACGAGCACGCGGTAGTCAATTGTTTATATTTATTTCTCTGATAGTTAACATTTTTGGCGCTGAAATGGAAGATGCATACGTAAAACCGACAGGCATGAGAAAAACGTTAACAGCGAAAAAAAAAACGAACAAACAAACAGCGACGTTGTCGTCGTGTTAACTGTGCCGTGCCGCGCACAATACGGCGACAAGATTTGTGTTCTTTCCTTCTTTACAGTACACTGAAGGTACTGCTTTGAAGTTAGAAAGTTGTACTGAAGACAATTTGGAACTTTTCAGGATTTAATACATTTTTGTTTTTTAAATTTTAAAGGAGGACCGTTTACTTTCTAGCGTTACAAAGTAGCGTAACATGAAAAATCCGCTACATTTGGCGGGCGAGACATCGCATGCCAATTTTAGGGGGTTTCGTTGACTTAGCATCTCGAACTTTGGTGGCCTTGCAAAACAGTCACCGCCGGAGCAGGGCTCTCTCGCGTGTGGCGCTTTTTCTTCACTGGCAGACGTAAGCTGTCACAGCGACAACAAACGGCGTTCCCGATGGGAAGTGGCAGTATGCGTTTTGGTACATCCATGATTGCACCGAGATTCACCGACCCAAAAACGTCTTCTACGTGTGATGATTTTGTTACGTATGGCCGAAGTAGAGAGCCAGCTACGTCTTTGTTGAATGTTGTTTTACGAGAACGAGAAAAAGCGGACGTTTCGAGATAGCTCTTACAATTTTTAAGATGATTGTTTGTTTCTTTCATGATGTAATTTAGGAGACCGAATTCTCGGACCAATGGTCTGTTTTGCTAGCCCCGTAAACTGCAGAAAGAAAGCAAAAAAAAAAAAGCGAAATGAACAGCTTCAGTTAAAGGTTTAACGTGTAACGTTAAACATGTTAAATACGTGTATAACGTGTTCAACGTACAGAGCGCGACACTGTTAGCGCGAACAAGCGCCCGCCGGTTTTTCCATTTTTTCTCTTTGAAACCAAGGGATGTCATCCATGTTATTATTGCTACGTAAAGAGCTCCTTTAGTTTTATAATGTAAGCGATAAAATTTCGTGCTCGCTAATACTTTTTAGAAGCACAATGCGAAAAGGCGCCAATGTCGTGTTCGCGCTAACAGTGTCGCGATGTGTACAGTAATCCAACTTGATGGGAACTGAGACCAGACGACGACGACGACAACGCACACTCTTCTGGAGTTCTCCCTCTGGCTTCACCATTTGTGTGGCATCTTTTGTGGCTGCTTCTGCAGCAACTGCCATGTCCACCGCTGACTCCAGCGTCAGGTCCCAGCGTGCCAAGAGAGTCTGTTGTAGCTTCTCGTTGCGCAGCGCACAAACTAGCCGGTACCGTAGCATGCGGTCGAGCATCGACCCGAAGTTTCACTTCACGCGAGATTACGTCGCGTGCAGGGGCCAACGTCTTTTCTGAAACAGAATCTGATGACGACGGTGGTATTGATAGCCTTTTTCCACGACCACAGCGAGAGGACACGTTGAACCTGATTGCGCCGGTCCGACGGTTGTTCAAGTGGGGAAGGGGGGGGGGGGGGGGGTGTTGACCTCCTCATGGAACTGGACACCGGCTCCCCGGTCTGCGTTATTCCGAAAAGAGTATATGAAGAAAACAAAGCAAGGTGGCCTCGGTTGCAAGCAACCACGTTAAGTCTGTCGTGCTACCTCGGTAGGGTTCCAATCATCGGGAAGTTGAGCTTGACGGTCAGTTATGAAGGACGTCAAGTAAAAGCCGAGTTAACGGTTTTGGGATGCAACGTACCAAGTCTGGTTGACCGCGACGTGATTTGAGCCTTCAGCCTTCTTCCAACTCAGCTGTTGTCTTTGAAGACTGAACAACAGGGAGACTTGGATCAGGCATTGGCAGAATACCAAGAACATTTCCGACCGGGCTTGGGTCTACTCAAAAAACCGGAAGTGCATTTGCACGTAAGCCCAGGAGCAACACTAAAGTTTTGGAAGGCCAGACCTGTGGCGTACGGGCTACGACAGAAAGTTACCGATGAGATCGACCGCCTGGTGGAGAACTGTATATTCTCTCCTGTTACCCATTCTGAATAGGCAACCCCAGTTGTACCAGTCGAAAAGAAAAACGGCTGTATCAGGCTCTGCGGGGATTTTAAACTCACATTGAACAAGGGTTGTCTGACGGAGCAGTACCCGTTACCACTGATTGAGGGCATTTTTGCATCACTGAATGGCGGTGATGCGGGGAAAGGCTAGATAAAGACGTTGATTATCCTGGCTCTTCAGTTTCTGAGTAAAACATATCGCCACACCGGTGATTCGGTAGTACTTTAAAACACAACTAAAGTTCGAATTAGTCATATAAATTAAAACAGAATCTTACTATGATGCTTCCAAGATCGATTGTATAGTGATGACTGAAGTTCGTAAATATTTGTATACTTATTAAAAAAAAAAGAAAGATATACAAACGAATTTTCGGACCCGACAAATGAGTCCATTTGCCGTGAGCCCGGAATATTTAGACATCTGCATCCTTCAAGCTTGTGTACGCCCACACTTTGTTGTGGTGCGTCATGAAAACAAAATATTCGTTTGGAAGAATGGCTGCTTTAACATTTGTAGTAATTTTCGGTCGTTTTGTTTATATTTCACGGAAATCTTTAAAATTTGAAGTGTTGCATCACTCAGTTAGTTCAGATCGTTTTGAATACTGTCCAGGTTGCAGCTATATCGTATAAAATAAAACCATGCTCCGCGGTTTTCTAAAAATTACAGGGTTCAAGAACCGCGGTGGGGTTCATGCAGAATATAAATGATTCGGAGCAATGGCGTGGGATGGCTATATTTGTCTTGGCACAAAGCGACGGGATGGAGCACAGGGAAACATATAATCTCTTTCAAATATCAAGAAAAAAAAAACGATGACATAGCAGTAAAATAAATTTTTTTTTTCTGCTGAGTCGGTCTACGCTCCCACGATATTTGAAAGACGTTATATTTCACGTGGATTGATACGCTTATATAAAAACCTGATAGGGGAGTTAAAATATTTTTTCTTTGTTCCAGGAATTTTATTTGCGTTCATTATGAATTATTTTGAGAAGTTGTATTGAACTGATTAGATGATTGTGGTTAAGTTTTGCTACAACGCAGAGTAACGGAAGGCATCGTATCGCTGAAAACAAATTCTGCAGAAAACCTATGTATGGTACACACATCCAAGTAAAACTCGAATTTATCGCATAAATTAAAAGAGGCGACGCATAAAGAAAAAAAAAATTGAAGAATTGCTGTAGCTCATTAAGATATAGCTGATAACATATATTTGATTTTATTTACTCTCCCTCCCGTTTTTTTAGCAAAAATTAAAGAATTTGAATTTGAAAATTGAAGTTGAGTGGTTTCAATTATTTCCATCTTCTACTTGATACTTTTGAACGTTTATTTTTATTTACTATTTTAAAAGTATAGTTGGCGCTCACCGACTCCACAGTATTATATATCTCTAACACATTCCTTTTTAATAAATGATAAGTTATCTTCTGGCAATATTAAATGTTGCAAAAAAAAAACACGAAATGTTTGCATGAAAAGTGATTTTTTTTAATACTATATATATAAGCGATTTACGGTGCCACGAGAAAAAAAAAGATAAAAATATACCAAAAAACACAAATATATGGCGTTTCTACAATACGCAGAAGCATTTATTAGTACTACCCTAAATTAATGTTTGGCGTGTTTACTTTCTTGGAACTTTCCTCGAATTATCATTGTGCAAGCTAATTACAACAACCCGTGGAAAAATGACGCGCAGATAAATAAAAGCTAACAAACCTCAAAGCGGTGAACGGTTCGATGTGCCGTTAACTTGTTAAGCGCATAGAAGTAAGTCCACTTGTGGGTATGCGAACGTGCATGAATAAAGAATTTTAGGGAACCGGTTTTGCACATCCGATACGGCATACGATGGGCCCTCCCGTACGAACTGCGCATGCGCGAGTCTTCTGCGGTAGCGCATGCGCAGTGCGTACGGATTCCCCAAACGCTTCCCTAAAACTCTCTAGTTTCGGAACATCGGTAGCAAGATTGGTGCGTGCAAATACGACGGTTGTGTCGCAAGCATTCACAGCCGCATGTGTGTAGCGTGTTTTTTCGTTTTAAGGTACACCGCGTGACACTGTTAGCGCGAACACGAGGTCGGTGATATTTTTTAAATTTAATTTAAAAAAGGGTAGTGTCAGGCAACAAACTATACCCCTTAGGTTAGCGCACTAAGTGAGCACTTTCCGCCACCATAGCGGTTCTGATGACAGCCCTGAGATTCTAGGGAAAAAAAAAAAAACGGGAAAACCCGGCGATACCTTGTTTGCGCTAAGAGTGTCGCGCCGTGGAAGTAAGCCATTCCCTCAAAACCATATCATCACTTTCCCTTTCTCTCTTTTTATCTGTACTCCATCCCCTTTTTTCTTTCCCAATCTTCCCTCAAGTCATTTTTGTTTATGGCAAATGGGGCACGTCCTTACACCCCGGACTAAAGGGTGAAAGACGACAACCCAACCCCTCATTTTCTTTCCCTTTTCTTCCCTCACCAGAGAAAAAAAGGGAGTTTTGGATTTCAAAGTCCCTCAATATTCCCCCTTTCTCGCCTATTTGCACTCGTGTTTGTCTGTGTTCGTGTACGTCTGTTTGTCCGTGGTTGCGTGTTTGTTTGTGCGTGTCCTCTTCTACCCGAGGGTAGTAGATGGTTGTTGTTTCTCTGCTTGCTTCTGCGTTTGCGAATTTTTTTTGTTATATTTTGTTTGCCTGATTTCTTTTTATGCGAGCTTGTTTGCTTGCTCGTAGTTGTTGAGCTTGTTTGTTCGAGTTTTGGTTGGTCCCTGTCGTCCTTGTTGCTGCCCCCCTGTCAATGGCTCCGGGCTATCCACGCTCGAGAACTGCAGCATGCAGAGAAAACCAAAACGTCTGCGGTTTCAGGCTTGGTTTGGCTTGACTCGGCTTGCCCCTTTCCCCAACCCCAACTCTTTTAGTGTGGCCATGCTTGTCGTGGCGAATTTGGCTTCGGATTTTGAATTTGATTTCGTCTTCCTCGGGGTTGTTTGGGGGCGAAACGGCGTGCGGTCGTCCGGTTGTTTTGCTTCCTCTGTTTACGCGTGTGTGTGTTTGTATATAATATTGTCTTTATTTGTGTGCGCGTGCGTATATATGTGTGCCCGGGTTTTAAAAAAGAAAGTTTCGGGACGAATAGACCCTTTCGTTCGCATTTACGGGAGCTGATACCCGAAACCGGAGAAGGATGTCATATCTTTTTGTTTGTTTTATTAGTCGCATACTTTTTTTTGACGCTTCCTTCCGCCACAAAACACGGGCACGTGCTCACGCGCGTGCCTTTTTTGGTGCGCTTATTTGTCCCTTCACTTGCGTGCGCATGTGTGTGCGTGCGTATATGCGCGGGTATGCGTGACATTCGCACACGTGTTTCTGGGGCTAATTTTTTTGTGTGTGTATTTAGTTAATTTCAGAAATATGCTCTTCGTCAAAATATCAAAGTGAGAATTTTTTTTCTTACTTCTTTTACACCGTCGCCGCAGCTTCCCGTCATGTGCCAGTTATGAGGAAACTAAGGTTTTCATAGCTAGCGTCACTGGGCAAACAGTGGTCGTTCACATTGTCTCTACTTCGTTTCATTAGCGTTTGTCGCCGCTCAAGTGACCGCGCAAGAGGAGTCGTTGCTAAAGTTATAGGTGCTCGCATTCCTAGCTTTTCGCACGGTAGCACGCAGCCGTGAAACGTAGTACGTTGCCCAGTCTAGTACCGCGGGTTGGAAAGCACGAATGTCTATGTTTTAGCCGGGTAACCACGCACCGGCTCGGTGCTTACTGACTAGGTCTCAGATGGTGCATCGAAAGACCTTCCCTATAAAGTTCCGCACAATCGAGAGCCCCTTGAAAACCACCATTACTCGCGCTTCTTTATCTGTTGGCAACTACCTTTGTCTATAGTTAGACATAGTTGGACTATAGTTGATTCTAGTTGACTATAGTTGACTACAATCGGGGACTATAGTTAAAACGTCAAAGATTCGAATCACGAAGTGAGACGCGCGAACATAGTAAGCGACGCCTCTCGTTTCTTAAGTTATTTTTAACTATAAAAATATACTCTCGACCCCACCCGATATATCTGTAGATATGTGGATCTTAACTCGAAAGCTCAGAGTAGAAAAAATAAAAAGGCGTTCGTTCCGCTTCGTTTATTTCTTTGTTTCCTATTCTTCAACGACAAAAGACCATTTCGCAATTACCCACTCCATTAGGGCCCTATTAAAGCCGGTCAAGCTCCTCACAACCCCACCGAGCGTCCCTCCCACTCTCCCTACCGAACATAGCCAACACAATCAACAACCAACCAACAAACAAACAACGACCGAAACCGTAAAACTTTTCTTCCGTACAACCGCGGCGCAGCCACCGTCGCCACCGCGCCTCCCTTAAATACTTAAGCGAAGCTAGTGAATAGTTAAGCCCGTGCTGCAGCCTCGACGGTGCACGCGGCAATTTCGTGCGGCTTTAGCCTCCAACCGCCGTCTCTCTCTTTCTCTCCCTGCTTCTTCTTAACCCTAACTTCGCCATCACGGCCAGCGAGCCGAGCGCGTTTCTCCCCAGGTAGACAGAGCCGGCTTTGGCGAAAACTTGGCCACGCGACGGCTAATACACTTAGGGGCTGCTGCCGGCTTGTTTTGGGGAAAAGAGAGGGGGGGGGGGGGGGACCGCGAGCGCACCTCCGCTCATCTTATTAGGAGTCCGCCGCCCGCGTGGTGGCGCACTCTTTGAGGCTACCTGCGAGGGACGAATAATTATTGTCTTAGACGCTCTCTGGCTTTTCCCTCGCCGCTGTCTTCGGTGTCCCTTTTCCCTACTATTGTATATGTCTCTTCCTACGTCGCTTCCCTTATTCTCTCACGTTCAGCGTCTTTTTTATATTTTCGCAATATCGCCTATGTTCCTTCCTTTGTCTTTCTTCCTGTCTTGAGCGTCTTTCCCTATTCTCGTGTACACTTTCCTATTTCTCTCCATATATTCAGCATTCTTCCCTAATTTCGTCTTTTTTCCTATGTTTTTTTTTTCTATTTTCTTTGCTCTTCAGCGTATTTTACTATTTTTGCTTATATTTACCCATTTGACATGTATCTCTCTTAAGCGTCTTTTACTATTTTCGTCTATCTTTCAATTTTCTCTCTCTCTTCAGTGTTTTTCCCTATTTACTTTTATAGTTTTCTATTTTCTCTTTTTTCCCTTAAGCGTCTATAAAAATGTTTTTGCATATTTCCGTATTTTCTTTTCTTTTGCATTCTTCCATATTTTGTTTGCATTTCCTTATTTAGCTTTTTTTTCTTCTTACTTTTCTTTTGCATCTTTCACTTTTTTATATTTTTTTCTCTCTATCTCTTTCTCTCGCTTCAGTGAATTTTCATATTTTTGGATTCCTATATTAGCAGTTTTCCCTATTTATGCAACTTAGTGGTATTTGCGGCCGAGAGAAGAAGCTATGAAAGTCAGTGAAACTAGATAAGGTTGGCACAACAATGAATAAACGAAGAAACATTTGACCATGAAACCAGTTCAAATACTGCTCAACAATATAAAAAAAAATTAAAGCCAAAATCACATGGGTGGAACCGATCAACCGGTACTGGTTGTGACCTGATAGGTTAGTCGGGCGCAAAAAAAAAAAAAAATGTAGAAAATAAACAACTTTTGGAACACGCAAGAGCCATCCAACTCCATCATTAGTCCACGCACCATGTAACGTAACCGTGTAACCTAAACCAGGAGAAGCCCGCTATCGCCGACGGCGACGTTGACTACAACCCGAGGAGAGCGAGGAAACGCGTTCTAGTTATCGCAATAATTAGGCTATCGCGCGCCAAATTACCCATCTCAAACACCGTGATTCATAGCGGGTTGCCGCACTTGGGGATTTTTGGCGGTCCGCAAACTCAGGTTATTCACTTCGTGGCTCGCGCATGCGTGCAAACGCAAAATAAATTACGTCGGCACGAGCATCAAAACTCCCTTCATTCCCCACCCACCCCCAAGGTTCGGCTACGTCGACACGCATCGGAGCGTTAACAATGTTCAAAGTTGTAATACATGCAGCTTTATCCCTAAACTGGGCGCCCCTCATCCCTAAACTGGTATCGACAGAAAGAAATGGGGAGGGAGCGAGAAAGAGAGAGAAGAATGAAGGGAAATGGGGAAAAGAAGAGAGTCTTCTGTGTGTGCTGATCGTTGTTGTCTCGCGTTGGCTCGAGTTTGGCTGCGCCTCGCTTCTATAGTGAATAGCCAAGAAAGAGGAGGGCTCACAGGCGGGCTCCGGCTATGGCTACGGCTGCGGCGTAGTACACACCCCATTACCTGTCTTATGGATGGGCGATAGGGGAGACCGGGGTCCATCCCTTTTGGGGAACAAGTTTGACCCCGGACACGGGATAGCGATGGACGAACGGGGTTCGCTGGACCGTGGAAAATGAGAGAGGAGGTTTAAAGGAGGAGTGAAAGAGCGAAGCGTACGAATACCAGTCGGTAAAAAAATAAAAACAAAAAACAGAGCTAAATTCGAAGAGACCTCTCGGGAACGTCCATCCACGTTGGTCTGAACTCGATCATATTTTTGCTGAGTTTTTCGTTCGGTTTCTTATTGAGTTTGTGTTTTGTTGTTCCGCTTGCTTGGTTCGAGCGATGCGCCACTGTTTTGTTAAGGTAATACGCTTTGGATTTTTCGACGTCGACGGCAGTTTTGTTTAGTAGGGTGGGTCGAGAACTTTGAAAGTGGAGCAGGCGGAGAGGGGTCATCTTGGGGATGGTCTCCAAGGTTTGTGCTTGTTGTTCCTAATATACATTTTTTTTTTTTTTAAGTCGGCGGCGGGGGGACGGTGTTTTTGCGATACGCGTTATGGATGTTCCCGAGGTGACGGGTTCCAAAAGGGAGAGAACGTTTCGTGGCGATCAAATTTTATTGCGTGCGCGTTCGGGTCTCGTGCGTGACGGCTGGACGCATCGGTTGGGTGGTTGGATATGTCTCGGAATCCTTCGCGCTTGCTTAAAAAACAAAAACAAATTTTTGGCGTTAGGCCGCACGGAAAAAAAAAACGGGAGGAGAAAGGTGGATGGATCGCTCAGGTATCAAAACTATTCGAAGAACTGTTGCTCTTTTTTAATTCCTTGACGATTGAATTGAGACTACCCTGTTATTAAAGGTGAAACTCAAAACGCTGTAAAAAAAGAGATATTTTTATGCGCTGATTTTTGCATTGAATTAAGATTTAAGAATTAAAAAGTTGAATTAAGAATTTTGTATTCATCAGTGATATAGAGTTGTGCATACAATATGCGAAGTTGCTTTGATTTGCGGACGATATCAAGCTTTATATGAGAATTCGGTCAGGAGATGATTGTGCTCGTTTACAAGATGATGTATCACGCATCTCAAACTGGTGTTCATGTAGCTTTTTGCTTGTCAATCCAGGTAAAACTAAAGTGCCGTCTTTATGTAGAAAACGCGAAAGAATTTCTTATCAGTGTAAAATTGGCAATTATACTATTGAACGAGTAGAACAAGTTCGCGACCTCTGTGCCTATTTTGACAGTAATCTTTTCCTTTTCATATCATGTTACCCAAATTGTTGCTTCTGCATTTAGAGCAATGGGGGTGATATCACGTTTGACGCATTATTTTTCAAAATTAGTACGCTTAGTTCAATTGTTTTGTTCCTTTGTACGAGTTAGACTTGCGTTTTGTAGTTCAGTCTGGAATCCGCTGACAGCAGCCGACACTGTACGGATCGAACGAGTTCAGAAACGACTGATACGCCTTGTTTAAGATACATGTTTTGATAGGAAATGTTATTAGATTTATGAATAGCTCTTAGAAAAATTTCATTGCTGAAGCTGTCAAAAGAAAGAATTGCTTGTGTCCTTTTATTTTTACACAAAGTGGTTTAGATAGAAATCTTTCTTCGTCCTTAAACTTTCATGTGCCGGCCCATATTGTTTGAGGCTCGTATGTGTTTTTTTTTACATTTCTTTTCAACCGAGACTGCCCCCTCCCGTTCGAATACAATTTTTTTTTTAAATGAAGTCTTGCCTGATATAGATTTATTTTAAAATTTTGTTGCGTTCGAACGACTACTTTGTATACATATTTTTGGTCTTTGATCTGTGAAATATTTTAATTCAAGAGCCGACATCGTTTTAGATTTTGTATTGTTTTCTATTTTAAATTTTTTGTATGTGCCACAACACTGTGACCATTTGGTTGTTCTTGCGCGTAAAACCAATAAAGGATAACTACCATTATCCTTATCATTACCATTAATAATATCATCATCATCATCATCACAATCGTCGTCGTCGTAATCATCATCATCATCATTATTAAGGTATATTCTCATTCGAAGGATAAAAATATTGTTATTTTATTCTAACCAACAAGGTTTATAGCGAGAAATTAATTAACATATTAATTTGTGCCAAGTTACTTTCTTAGTTGTCACAGATAACCACAAAGAAACTTTTTTTTAAATTCTTTTTTATTCGATCTTTTTAGTGACTAAAGGGGGAACTGTCTTTCATCCAAAACACCTTTTTTGTCCGCCGTCTTTGTTAAACAAAAAATCAAGTGACCAATCCCAGATCACAGGTGTCTTTGCACATCTGGCATTTCCAGCACGTCTACAGTCGGTGACAGGTTAAGACTTAGGGGGAAGCTCCTCCCATCTCTTTTCTTTTTAGCAGAAAGAATGCTGTAGAGGAGGCGACATCCTCTCCAGCGTTCGCTCTGCTAAAGTGGAAAGAGGTGGGAGGAGCTTCCCCTGAATCTGTCACCAACTATAGATATTGTTAATAGGGAGTTTTTGTATATGGTTTCCGCTGTCCCGCAACGTTCTCTGCAACAAGCTACGAGATCCGGGACTTCTGCCGGCAGTGGTT
>JABSTQ010000557.1:0-22064 GCA_013358835.2 Ixodes persulcatus
TTCAAACGTCACTTTTGGAGGGAGACGGCAGACGAAGAAACAGGTACAGAGCCCGAGTAACGGACATGCGTGGCTTGGCGAAGGCGGGTAGAGAACAATGAAAGAGAGAGTGTTCAACGTCTCAATCAGGGTCACGTGGTTTATGGACGAGCTGCCGTCGCCACAGTAGGAGTTGTGTCAAGGTATCCTAGTCACCAAATAAAAACAACGAACGTTAAAAAAAATAACTTTGTAATTATTGGAGTTTTAAATACTGAAAACGGCTAAATTTTCTCGAGGACCTAATTTTCGCAAATTTCGCTAATCGCCTACGATTCGCGGAAATTACGTCCCTCGAACGATTCGGGCAATATGTGAATGCTACGGAAGCTACACTCGATTCGCGAAAATTAGAACCCGCGAATAATTTCAAATTTTCAGCTTTGACCCGATTCGCGGAAATTTGAGCCCGCGAAAATTAAGTCGTTTACAGTATTGTGAAATGTTTTGTGTATGTCCAATAACCTATGGTGCTGTCATGTAACAAATACTCTAACTTGCCTAATTTCTGTGTCCATGCCCCTTTCAAGTAATTTTATTTGGGTTTACAGCTTTCTTAAATCACACTGGCACCTGCAGTGCACTTATGTGAAACTCATAGTTTGCAGATATCGGGAGGTTTAGTTTGTCATCGCATTCTATTCAGAACCTAACCACATTCCACATTTTTTTGTTTTCCAGGTTCTGTAGTTGTTGATATGGACTTGATTGCTCTGGAAGTTATAATGATTGCCTTCCAGATGAAAGCTGGACAAGACCCAATAATTAATTCTCAATAATAAAGGCATGCACATGTTTTACTCCCTACTGCATCTTGTGTGCACTTTCTCGAAATTTCTTACTAACACGGTGTTCAAGCACCTGTTTATTTCTGGGAGGTGCACTTTCTTAAATCACACTGGCACCTGCAGTGCACTTACTCGTAACTCAGAGTTTGCAGATATCGGGATGTTTAGTTTGTCATCGCATTCTATTCAAAACCTAACCACATTCCACTTTCTTTTTTCCAGGCTCTGTAGTTGTCCATATGGACTTGATTGCTCTGGAAGTTATGGAGATTGCCTTCTACATGAAAGCTGGACGTGACCCATTAATTAATTCTAAAGAGTAAAGGTATGCACATGTTTTACTCCCTACTGCATCTTGTGTGCACTTCCTTAAAATTTCTTACTAACACGGTGTTCAAGCACCTGCTTATCTCTGGGAGGTGCACTTGGCAGTAACATCTGAAATGAAATTGTGACAGCAGGCTTGAAGAAACTCATTGAACGCGGCAACTCCATCTTCGAAGGAATTTTTTTTCAAACTTCCCTTGCTAAAATGGTTTCGTAGCATTAGTCACAAGTTGATTTCACTGTCTAGCGTCTGCCAGAATTAAGCTGAGGTTCCTGCACTGCACTTATGTTCAGGGCTTAAAGTCTGGGGGGTCTCGGACCACCCCACTGATTTTAACAGATGGTCTGAGACCCTCCTCCACAGCCCCAGCATTAGTGAAATCAAAATGATATCTCGCAATAAAATAGCTTGTTTTCAGGGATGTGACATTTGGGGATTAGCAATTTGAGGGTTGCAGGTACGGCGGGGACAGAGTCAGCAGTGAGTTTTATTTTATGTGCACCTAATACATTTCGTCAGAACTTCCCTTCCCCCCCCCCCTACCCTCCCCCTTCTTGTAGGGACCCCCTCACTTACGGGAGACTTCAAGCATTGCTTATGTGTAACTCATAGTTTGCAGCAATTGGGAGGTTTATTCTATCATCACATTCTGTTCAGAACCTAATCACATACCACATTTTTTTGTTTTGTTTTCCAGGTTCTGTAGTTCTCCATATGAACTTGATTGCTCAGGAAGTTAGAGATTGCTTTCCACGTGAAAGCTGGACGTCGCCCACTAATTATTTCAAGAATAAAGGTATGAACATGTTTTAATTCGTACTGCATCTTATGTGCACTTGCTTGACATTTCTTAATAACACGGTGCTTAATTATCTCTGGAAGGCACAGTTGGCAGAAACTTCTGAAATTAACTCGTGACAACAGGCTTAAAGAAACTCATTGGACGTGGCAATTCCGTCTTCAAAGGCATTTTCGAACTTCCCTTGTTAAAATGGTTTCGTATCATAAGTCACAAGGTGATTTCACTGTTTAGTGCCCGCCAGAGTTAAGGTGAGGCTGCTGCAATTCGCTTACATGTAACTCGTAGTTTGCAGAAATTGGGAGGATTATTCTGTCATCGCATTCTGTTCATAACCTAATCACATTCCACATTTTTTTCCCAGGTTTTGTAGTTCTCCATGTGGACTTGATTGCTCTCGAAGTTAGATTGCCTTCCACATGAAAGCTGGACGTGGTACAGTAATTATTTCTCAAGAATGAAGGTATGAACATGTTTCACTTCGTACTGCATCTTACGTGCACTTGCTTGAAATTTTTTTTAGAAAACGTAGTCTTGTGCGAATAGTAGGTTTTGAGTTCAAAGCGAATAGAGGTATTGGCCGAATATTTTCGATTTGAATACTGAATAGTTTTTCCACGCTTTTCACTATCATTGCATAATGCTTAGACGAAAACCCAGCTAAACTCGTGAAGGTTGTTCCACTTGTTCGTTTATACGCCAATTATATTCCATCTATATTTATGAACTGTGACCTCAGAGGTTCTGATGTCTTGGGATGACAAGTAAACGATGAATTTGACATAAAATGAATCCTATAGAGGTGCGCAATTGTGTGAATTTACAAATCTTGCTATATAAATAATCTTTCTTTAATTTGAGTTAAAAAAATGAAAGCCGTTTACAATTTCCTGTAACACCGGATTAGAGTGCAGCTCTTGAGGAGGAGGATGGAAGGGTACTGAGGGATAGGATGGAAGGGTACTGAGGGATAGGTAACTCCCTGAGGTCACGTGACCTCAGGGGGGTGACCCTCGTGAGGATAACCTTCGTGACCCTCATGAGGGTAACTCTCATAACCCTCGTGACCCTTGTGAGGGTGACCCTCGTGAGAGTAACCCTCGTGACCCTCGTTAGGGTAACCCTTTCGAGGGTAACTAACTCTCGCAACCCTGGTGAGGGTAACGCTCGTGACCCTCGTGGGGGTAACCCTCGTGAGAATAACCCTCGTAACCCTCGTGAGAGTAACTTTCACAAGGGTAACCCTTGTGATGTCATTATGGGAAACTTCCCATAATGCAACGTCGATTACGCCGACGCCGCTCAAGCCGGAAACGGGCGCCTAAGAGCTGCCCTCTAAAAGAATGAATCGCGCCTGAAGAACGCAGGTTGTAAGGGCATCTCTGCCTAACATAGTATACTCTTGCATAACAGTCAGTTTAATTTTTAAACTTTTACTACGAAGTAGATATACACATCCACAAAGTTTCCATTTTCAAATACAGCCGACACACATGCACCATCCCACGTTCAATGTACTATGCTTTTCTTCTAAGCACGCAATTGCGATATTTCTAATTTCCCAAGTGTTTATCGTGGCGGGTGTGACGAGCCGAAAAAGACGACTCGTGCGGCTCGTGCGAGCTCCGGTGCCGCGCGTGCGAGCGCGAGAAAAAGGAGATAAAAAAAAAAAAGTAGTTCTGCATGGAATCCCGGAGGTTGACGTGTCTTTCCTGAGCTCGGAGCCCATTTCTCTTGACGACCACAACAAATCGTCACATATGGCGCCCGAACGGGGACCCGGGTCTTCAGCAAGTTCACGCTGACAACCTATGTAGGGACGGCGCTCACTTCGACCAGGTCTCCACCAACCACTGTCGCTTGGACGGCCAAGGTTTCAAGGTAACTCCAAGATGGCGGAACGTTCCATCGAAGCTTTCCGAAGGCTGGATGACGACGCCAAGGACGCCGCATACCAATCAGTCGTCAGCGACACGGAGATCCTGAAAGCCGAGGTGGATCAGCTACGCCTACAACTAGCAGAGCTCAAGAACGCGACCTCTGCACAACCGATCGACCAGCTGGAGGACATATCGCGCCCTTGCGACGACGCCACCAACAGACAACTACAGGCAACAGAGAATTTGATCTGCGGACTGCTGGCGCCTGTCGTGGATCGTCTTGATCAGCTCGAGGCAAAGATGAGGAGAACTTCGTCGGCCGAATCGCTGTGCAGCGCAATCTCTATCGAAGACGTTTCCGAGAGCGAGTCCACCAAGAAAAAGAAGCCCAAGGCACCCAAGAAAAAGGCTCCTGCTCAAGCTGAGTCAGCCGCAGATACTGCAGTCACACCAGACCGGCCGACAAAGTCACTGACCAACGTGGCTGTCAGCTCGGTTCCTCAGCTAGGCAAGGACGTCCTCGCCTGGTTTCACCAGATGAATTTTTGGTTCCAGACGTTTAAAGTCGCACCGAGTGTGGCCATCCCATTGATTGTATCCAAGCTACCATCTAAGAACTTTATGTGGGTGAGGTACCACCTGAAGACAACCAAGGTAACGACGTGGGAGCAAATGAAGACCGCTTTCCGTCGTCGTTACAACCTGGACAACGAAGTTACAGCAAAACAGAAGATGTTCGGCGCAAGTCAGCGTTCGGGAGAGTCCTGCACAGACTTCGCCTTCCGCAAACTGGAGCTCATCGACGAGTGCAACTACCCGGAGACGGAGGCGCAGAAATGCAGGGTTATCCTGGCAACACTGTCTGACAAACCACGAAAGCACTACTTCGATAGACGCTTTGCTTCGTTGGATGAGTTGCTGGACTCATTCCTCCGCTTCGACCAGGTAGTCTTCAGCCAACCAAAGACACCGGCATTGACGGTAGCTGCAGAGCCAGCTCAGGCTGCGAAGGTAACCAAGAAAGCGTCCTCCTTCCCGCTCTTGAAGCAGGACCGGTCGCCGCCTCGTCAGAACGCGGACGACGGCCATTTTCAGCAGCCTCTTTCTCCACGCGAGAAGCAAGGGAAGCAGCACGTGTCGCCTCAGCGCCCATCAAAAGCTTCCCAGAATTTTCGGCGTTCTTCGTTTCGTCACCCGGAAGTTCGTCCGCTGTGCCTCAATTGTAAGAAGAGCGGCCACTTCGTCACGCGGTGTCGGCAGGAGCTCACACCAGAATTTTTGGAGTGGCAACAGCGCTTCGAGTCCACTGCAGCACCGACGCAGGGAAACGACAAGCTGATGCCTCTGACGCCTGCGAGAGGTCATCAGTAGTTCGGCGCATCCCATGTGGCGCAGCGGTGGGCACCAAAACAATTCAGGTTCAACTGAACGGACAGCCTCTGACAGCTTTCTTGGATTCGGGGGCAATGAGAAGTCTCATCCACGTTTCCATCGCCGACCAGTTGCACCTTCTGATTCAACCTTCTTCCATCCGTCTCCATGGTGCAAGTGGTCAATCCCTCACGAACCTCGGCGAAGCGACTGCCACAGTGACAGCTGACGGACAGACGCTGAACCAGGCATTCATCGTGGTCCCACATCTGGAGGAAGAAAAGTTGCTCCTTGGTGACGATTTCCTGACAGCGTGCAAGGCCATGATCGATTGGGGTGCAAATAGCTTCTCGATTCCTCCGCCTACGACATGTCATAAGGTCATCTTGGTAACGGAGCAGCTGATACCTCCGCGGTCCCGAAAGCTTGTTCAAGCACGCCTGAAGAATCCTGTCCGAGGGCAATCAACGAAGATAGAGGTGAGCGGCACAAAATTTCTCTACGACCGCCACTGCCTTCTTGTTGAACCCATGGTCATGGATGAGACCGAGAGCACGTTCTACGTACTCCTGGCCAACCCGTAATCTCGACCAGTGGCTCTACCCTCTGATGCTACTGTCGGAGTCGCTAGGGGGGTCACAAGTGTCGAAGGCATCGAGCTTAGCGACGACGAAACTGCGTCTATCTTAAGTTGCTCAAGCCTGCCTTCGCCAGAGGACCTGGATCGCCCGAATGCTTTGGAAATCGTCGGCCCTCAACATCAACCGCTATCGGTTGAAGATGTCTCGTTCAACCTTGGTTCAACGCTGGCACCTGAAGAGCTTCAAAAAGTTCAAGAGCTTCTTGCGAAAAACATGGCTTGCTTCGCGCGAACCAGCACTGACGTTGGAAACTGTCGGCTTGAGCAGCACTCCATCCCGACAGGTAATGCGAGACCTATCTCCCAGAGACCACGTCGACTGTCGCCGGCGCAGCGTGATCTCGTCAAGGCGATGATCAAGGATCTCATCGATGCCAAGATTGTGCAACCATCGCGCAGTCCGTGGGCATCCCCCTTGGTTTTAGTCACGAAAAAGGACGGATCAACACGAATGTGCGTCGACTACAGAAGGATCAACGCGGTCACTGAAGACACTGTCTACCCCTTTCCGCGAATTGAGGACGCCTTGCAGACTCTGACGGGTAGCAAGTTTTTCTCTGTCATGGACCTGGTTTCTGTTTTTTATCAAATTGCCATGCGGCCAGAAGATGTCGAGAAAACGGCCTTTGTTACTCCGTGGGGCCTGTATGAGTTCTTGAGGATGCGATTTGGACTCAAGGGTGCTCCATTTACCTGTCAGCGTGCGGTAGACACTATCATCGAGAATGCCAAGTACGACCACGCACTTGTCTACATGGACGATTGTGTTGTCTACAGCAAGACATTTGACGAGCATGTGACGCACCTGCAAAACATTTTTTCAAGGTTCCACGAAGCGAACCTGAAGTTCAAGCCACAAAAATGTTTTTTCTTTTGTACGTCAGTCAAGTACCTTGGACACATCGTCACGAAACATGGAATTTCACCAGACCCTTCCAAGTTGGCAGCTGTCCATAAGTTTCCGGTTCCCCGCAATATCCAGGAACTCCAACCCTTCATGGGCCTGACATCTTACTTCCGGAAGTTTATCCCGAATTACAGTGTTCTTGCTGCTCCTTTGCGCGAACTTCTCAAGAAAGAAACAAACTTCCTCTGGAATGAAGAACAAGATGCAGCGTTTGGAGCCCTCAAGGATGCCCTGTGTGAACCACCTCTTCTTAAGCTTTTTTCGGAAGACGTACGCTTTGGCGTCCAAGTTCACACCGACGCTTCCAAGCTTGGGCTGGGAGCATTGCTATTGCAAGAGGACGAAGACGGAAACTTCAGACCTGTAGTGTACTTAAGTCGCTCCCTCAAAGGTTCCGAGTTTAACTACACATAAACAGAAATGGAAGCTCTTGCCGTCAAGTGGGCTCTGGATGAGCTTCGCCCGTACCTCATGGGTCGTAAATTTCAAGTTGTTACCGACCACCATGCTCTTTGCTGGGTGATGCGGTACAAGGAGGGGAACCAACGCTTACTGCGCTGGTCACTCATCCTGCAAGAGTTCGATTTCGAGGTGATCTACAAGTCAGGAGCTCTACACAGAGCGCCAGATTGCCTCTCCCGTACTCCGCAGTCAACACGGGAGCTAGATGACAAAGTTCTTTATGTCACATCTCCAGCCTTCCTGCAACGGGCTGAGGATCTTTCACGTGACCAACATAAGGATCCGTATTGCCAGGACGTTTTCAAACTTCTGGATGGAAGTGCTGGCACACGTAAACAGCAGAGGCGAGTACAGCACAAGTTTGTCGTTCATGACGGAGTGCTTTACAGGAGGGATCAAGGCCCCATCAATCAACGTTTCTTGGTCTGCCTTCCTGACTCGAAGAGAGCCGAAGTTTTACGCGAATTCCACGGAGGAAAGTACGGCGCACACATGGGCATCAGGCGCACCTTCGAAGCTATTCGCACAAAATATTTCTGGCCGAAACACTTCAGGGACGTAAAGAACTTTGTCACGCATTGCGATCTCTGCCAACATATGAAGATGACATCTGCGGCCCCTCTTGGACTGCTGCAACCGATTGAAGTCCACTCCCCGTTTCACACAGTAGGGCTAGATATTGTTGGACCATTTAAGACATCTCGAGGCTACAAATACATCATTGTCGCCATCGACTACCTCACGAAATTTGTTGAGGCCAAGCCTGTGCGGAACATTGAAGCGGTTACGGTACAGAAATTCATCGAGCGTCGAATCATTTTAAAGCACGGTTGTCCAGCAGTGATTATCACTGATTGTGGCACTCAGATGATGGCACGCTCGACTTCGACGTACCTTCAGCACCGTGGCATCCAGCACTCGCCTACGACAGCGTACCATCCTGCTGCGAACGGCCTCTGCGAACGGGCGAACAAGACGCTCAAGCAGATGATCAATTTGACAACAGCCGGAGGCGACAAGTGGGCTGACGTCCTTCCCTACGTTGTGTTCTGCTATAATACCGGATTCCAGGACACCGTTCGTCAGTCACCTTTTTTCCTACTCTACGGCCGTGACCCTGTGCTCCCCCTTGATGTCGTTTATGGCCGCCAGGAGCTCGCTGAACTACGTGATGCATCGGACTATTCAGTCGTTGTTCACGAGAGACTAAACCAAGCTCGGAAACTGGCCGCCAAGCACATCAAGCTCGCTCAACAAAAACAAAAGAGCTACTTCGATAGGGGACGCAAGGACATCACCTTCGAGAAGGGCCAGCTCGTGTTGTTAAAGACACCACCCGTGGGGCTCAAGGCAACACGACGGTTCACTGGCCCCACCGAATTGTGAGCAGGCTCTCTCCTGTGAACTACGAGATTGAACTCATGGACGGTAATGGCCGCGATGTAGTGCACGTGGAGAAACTGAAGCCGTATCTTACACCAATCGCTGAATTTGCACAGCCTCTACCCGGTGACTGAACTTATGGAATTTATAGTGAGTGCACTTGTTTGTAGCGTGCCTTCTCATTTAGCATTTTGAATGTACATATGTATTCACTTGCGTGCATATCTCAGAGCGCGGTATTTGTTTAATGTTGTTTTGTTTTTGCCTCATGAAAGCGCACTGTCGGGTCGACAGTTTCTAAAACCCCGGCATGTGACGAGCCGAAAAAGACGACTCGTGCGGCTCGTGCGAGCTCCGGTGCCGCGCGTGCGAGCGCGAGAAAAAGGAGATAAAAAAAAAAGAAGTTCTGCATGGAATCTCGGAGGTTGACGTGTCTTTCCTGAGCTCGGAGCCCATTTCTCTTGACGACCACAACAAATCGTCACAGCGGGTTATTCTGTTGAGTGCGCTTCTTACCGAGCACTGATGTAATGCAGAGAAACAACAAACGCGGAGCTCGCTTCCGCGGGTATTGCTGCTCCGCAGTGCAACGGTGCTCGGTAAGGAGCGCACTCAATGGGACGAGCCCGCCGCAGCCAACACTTCGAAAAACACGAATCATGCAGTTCTTCTCAAAGCGAATATACAATAGTGTAATACTCGAAACTACTGTTCGAAATTCCGAATATTCGCACAACCCTACTAACACTGTGTTTGATTATGTCTGGGAGGCACAGTTGGCAGTAACTTCTGAAATTAATTCGTGACAACAGGCTTGAAGTAACTCAATGAACGCGGCAGTTCTGTCTTCAAAGGCATTTTCCGAACTTCTCTTGTTAAAATGGTTTCGTATCATAAGTCGCAAGTTGGTTTCACTGTTTAGTGCCCGCCAGAATTCAGCTGAGGCTCCTTCAATGCGCTTACATGTAACTCATAGTTTGCGGAAATTGGGTGGTTTATTCTGTCATCACATTCTGTTCATAACCTAACCACATCCCTCATTTTTTGTTTTGTTTTCCGGGTTCTGTAATTCTTCATAGGGACTTGATTGCTCAGGAAATTAGAGATTGCCTTCCACATGAAAGCTGGACATGGCCCACTAATTATTTCTTAAAAATAAAGGTATGAACATGTTTTACTTAATACTGTATCTTATGTGCACTTCCTTGAAATTTCTAACACAGTGTTTAAGCAGCTGTTAATATCTGGGATGCGCAGCTGGCATTAACTCCTGAAAGTAACTTGGGCCCACAGCCTAGTCACCTTCCCTGGGCACTAGATATTTAATTTGAATTGTTCCCGCATCGAAAATTAGTTTACGTGTTGTCTGTAACTTGCAGCGGCAGAAAGCTGTAATTCTCAATCACTGAGCTGCACGTCATGCGTGACGTCGGGAATCCTTCCGACATTAGAAATTAGCTGGCGTGTTGTCCGCACCTTGCAGCAATGGCCAGAGCCTGTTGAACTGCTAGCTGCAGTGATTTAACAAAACGGACATCTCAGTGAACAATAAATATAGCAGTAAGATGCTATATTTATTTTTCACTGAGACGTCCGTTTTGTTAAGTCACTGCAGCTAGCAGTTCAACAGGCTGTGGCCGTCACTGCAAGATGTGGACACACGCCAGCTAATTTTGTATGTAGGAACGATTCCTGTCGTCGCGCATCACGTACAGCTCAGTGATTGAGATATACGGTTTTTTGCCGTTGCAAGTTACGGACAACACGCCAGCTAATTTTCGATGCCGGAACGATTTCCGTTGTTGCACATCACGTGCAGCTCAGTCGTTAAGTGTTACGGTTTTCTGCCGTCACAAGTTACGGACAATACGCCAGCTATTTTTTGATGCCGGAACAATTCCCGTATCAGTGGATCACGAGCATGAGAGTTACGGTTTTCTGCCATGCTTCTACGGGTCAAGTTACGGGAAAACAGTAATGAGGCCCTAAGGTTTTTGCCCGTAACTTGACCGTAACATGGGAGTTACGGTTTTCTGCCATGCTTCTACGGGTCAAGTTGCGTGCATGACAGTGATGAGGCCCTACGTTTTTAGCCCGTAACTTGACCCGTAGAAGCATGGCAGAAAACCGTAGGCCCTCACTACTGTCATGCACGTAATACCTAGTTAATGCTGTGACCGTGATGCAAGACAACGGAAATTGTACCGGCATCAAAAACTACCTGGCAATTTCAGTAACTTGACGGGATTTTTTTCAGTGTGCAGCGACGTAGAAGCGACCGTATCGGTGGCTTTTTTTGCCCGGCGCTGGATTCTTTGCTCCTCACGTGATCCATATTGGCAAATAGTGGCGCGGCGGCACGTGCAAAACAGACGCATAACTCTGGCTTTTGTAGGGAGCTTATTGGGGAGCAGATCGAACAGTCACCACTCTAGCGGAACGCTCCAGCTGTGGGGACAACAAACCGAATTTTCTTATTTGTTTTTGATCAGAGAAATTGAAGACGACGATTATTCGAAGGCCGCTCCTCGTGCGACCGAAGCAAAGGCATAGCCTCCTATAGAGCCACTAAATGAGCTGCGCTTAGAGTATTGGCACTCCGTTGCCTGACATTGTTGTGGGCGCCGCCATTTTGGTTCGTATGCAGAGCAGACGCAACTGCCGATCGTCATGATTCAAAAGTGCGACTTCCTCAGCATTAGATTCGGTGTTAGGAAGCTCATGTAATAATGCTTTGCTCTGTCGCGAACTGTTTAAACATTTGTGGAGGGCGGGAAAGCGTTTCCTGTGATTTCAGATAAATCTTCAGATAACTGGTAACAATGATATTAAGGCACAATATGGCCATGTGTAGTTGCTCTGAAGCGTAGCTTATTTAGTGGTACTAGCCTCCTCTATACGGACAAAGCCTGGCAGATCACCACGGGAAGCTGCCGCCGAAATTGAAAAGGTAGAGCGGCAGACAATTGATGAGAGGGGAGCCACGTGACGGGCGTCCTGCTGCGGCGAGACGCCGAAACACATTCCTCCCGAGCGATGGAATGTCCCCTCGTGCTCCTCGCGTTCCTCGCGCTACCGCTTTTTTTCTCGTCGGGTTCGAAAACCATGTTTCGGGTCCTCGCCGCTGCGAAAGCTGTGCGCTGAATACCAGGTTCCCTGAGAAATGCTCTCTGCTACCAGATCCTCGCGCTCCAAATCTGCGACCGGGCACTCTATGGCTCCGTCGTCGAACTGCTAGGCTTTGTGAGTATAGAGGAGGCTATGGCCAAACACTTTACGGGGAATACATTCCACTCCTTTCAAATACAATAGCCTCGGCGCGGACAGGTTTTCTGGGCTTGGCGAGAGCCATCTATCGTCGGGGAGGTCTCAGCTATCGGGCGGTAAATGATGATGATGATGATGGTTGTTCTACATATCAAATTCATTGTTGTGAAAATGCTCGAGACACGTCCCGCGCGCCACTTCTAGGAAGAACATGGCGTCTAAAATCTAGCTCAGTGCTGCGCCAAATATTTTGCTGCGCTGTGCCGCCATGATCTTCCCAAGGGTTGCACGTTGCACGTGCCTCGTGCATCGACGCACCTTGCGCTACTTTTGAAACATGAGGGGGCTTTAGGTGGAATTAAAAGTAGCGCCAAGCTCCCCGTATGGTCGCCATTTTGGTCCGTGAAAGGAGCAATTTCTCCTTGACCCCTCCGTTCTTGGTGAGCCGATCCAAATTTGCTGGTGACGGGTAGCTTTATGGAGACGTTTCTTGTATACCGAGATTTTGCCATCCACACACCGGCGAAACAAGGGTACATCTTCCTAGCACCACCACATGCTGTGTCGGTGCTTGGAGGCACTGAAAAATAATGTTACTGTCTTGAAATACGCAAGAAGAACAATATAATAGTAAGAGATCCGTGGAGATGGGTATGCTTGAAAAGTTGATTGCATAAACAGTGCTAAAGACGCTTATATTGGTGAGGAACGCTTTCAGTAGGATGATGCTTCATGGTGATCTTTGCGCGACTGGTTTAGAACGACCCTCTGGAAGCTTCGAAGATGTGAATGGACCGAAATGGCGATTTCCATGGCAACGTAGAGTAGTCTACGTTGTCAGCGGCGCCATGACACCCGCATCGCCACCCCAGCCTACGAAGGCATGTACGTTCGATGTCTCCTGCCCGCCCGGCGCGTCGGTGGATTCTATCTTCGACGCGGCGGCGGCCATTGTCGGCACTGCCGAATTGTTCTCCGTGCAGCATCTGGGAGGCACCAACTTCCAGCTGTCTGTTACATCGTCGTCGGCCATGAGCCGAATCGTCAACGCCGGGGCCCTGACCATCGGCGGAACAAGCGTCCCCATCGTCCCGGTAGGCCCGCAGGTGACGTCCATTACGTGCCTGTACCTACCGATTTATGTGAGAAACGAAGCCCTCGCCGCCGCCCTCTCGCTTTACGGGAAGGTTCTGGATATTCGCTTCGGCGTCTACCAAGATCACCCCAACCTTCGGACCGGCACCCGCTACATTCGAATGGAAATGAAAGAGTCTACCCCGGTGCCGAACTTCCTCCGCGTCTCCGGACATCGGGCCACCTTCGACTACCGCGGCCTCAAGAGAGTCTGCCGACGCTGCCAGCAGGAAGGCCACCTCAAGGCGGCCTGTAACGTGCCCTACTGCACCCGCTGCGCGGCCTTCGGCCACGACACCGTCGGCTGCGCGGCCGGCTGCGGACGCTGCGGAGCGGCCCACGCCACTGTGGACTGCACCCAGCGTCGCAGCTACTCAGCCGTAGCCGGCTGCGGCCAGGGCGACTTCCCGGCCTTGACTCCGGCGTCCCAGACTCCGAAGTCCCAGGACAGGCCTCCTACCACCCCTCCTCCCCCTCCTGCGGCGACGGTCGCCACTCAAGGGTCCGGCGACACGTCTGCCCCCGCCGAGCCCCCAGTGACGACCCCGTCCGAGATCACCCCGACATCGCAACAGTCGCAGCTGGCAAGCGCCACCGACGCGGATTCGAACGCGTCACAGGACGCGGCCGAGGCCGCGCTTTCGAACGCGGTCGAGACCGTATCTGTGCACGCGCACACTCCTCCAAGTCCCGGCTCTGGGGAAGTACTGGTGAAGGAGGAACCTCCGCCAACGCCGGAACTCCGCCCTAGCCCACTTCCCAGCTGGAGCGACATCACGGAGGACTCTGCCTCATCGTCGGACGACCGCCTCATCATCGACGAGGTTGCCTGCGACAAAGACAGCGCTCTGCCGCGCGGCCGAGATCGTCGCCGCGGCACTTCCGAGGAACTGCGAAAAACCTGCAGCCGCAGTCGCAGCCCACATGGCGGTGCCGAAGACGGGAAGCGAGTTCTTTCCAGTAGCGGCGAATCAGGGTCCCCACGATCCACTCCAGCACCCGCAGCGGCTTCCAAGCGGTTGCGGAAGGACCTCACCGCACTGTCTGACAGCTCATGCATCACGTCCGATACATCCACGGACTAGCAGTGAAAACAACGACCTCCCCCCTCCATCCTCTTTTCGCACGCCTGCGAGTCATCACCCTGAACGTTCAGGGCTTCCGCAGCGTGACAAAACAGATCGAGGTTCTCCAGTTTGCCCGAACCGCCCGTTGCGACCTCCTGTTCCTGCAAGAAACGAACTTCCACAGGCAGCGCGACGTCGACCTCTTCAAGCAGCGGTACGGGGTGGACTGTTTCTTTTCATACGCCACCACACGGAGCTCGGGAGTGGGCGTCGTCATCTTTAACCGCTCGCTCCTCCGGCTCAGCGCGTGCTGCTTTGACCCCGACGGGCGGTACATCGCTTTTGATTTCTCCCTGGACGGCACGCGCTTTCGTGCTGTGGGCGTGTACGCTCCAGCCCAGCGCTCGCAATCCCCGGCTTTCTTCAAGAGCCTGGACGTCCATCTGCTCGACGCTCGCAACTGCCTGCTCCTCGGCGACTTCAACTGCGTCGTCGATTCCCGGCGCGATGTCAGGGGCCCCGGCTACGGACGCACCACGTGGAACGCCGGCGAGCTGATACGCCTGATGCAGAACTTCGACCTAGTGGACTGCTGGACTCTGCTCCATGGCACCGCTTTCGAGCATACCTGGCAACGGAGAGACTCGAGCAGTCGCCTGGACAGGTGCTACACCTCCGAGTTTCTGAGCCACTCTGTCACCGCCTGCTGCGCAATGAACTTCCCTCCCTCCATTACGTACATCTCCGACCACCGTCCGGTACTCGTAGAGCTCCACTTCAGCAGCGCAGCCAGTTCTCAACGCACCTGGCGTCTCGACACCCGGCTGCTAAGAGACAAAACAAGTCGCGACTGCCTGAGGGAAGCCTTGCGCCGGTCCCTCCATGGAGCGGCACCGGACCCGTCGACCTTTGACCGGCTTCAAGAGAGCTGGCGGGTGGCGTGCGTGGCGGAGGGTCGTGCCCTGCGTCGGCGGCACGCCGAGCAGCTCCGAGACACCTTACTGCGAATTCGGATCGTGCGACGGGGCGGCGCGGGGACTCCGCTGATGCGGGGCTACCTGGAGCAGCTCCTCGACCGTTACCAGCGACAGCTACGGCTTTGTACCAATGCAGCCACAGCCTACCATGGACGGGTTGGACCCTCGGCTCACCCCGAAGTGCTGCGCTACGCCCACAGAACCGAAGTGCGGGAGCGACGAGTCCCTTCAGTGCCAACACTGCCAGGCGCGCCAGCAACACCAGGTCAACCGTCGGTCTCCGGTTTCAGCGCCCACTTCCGGGCCCTGGCAACCGCTGAATCGACGGCGGACCGCACGACCTTATTGGCGCACCCCTTCCTGCGCGACCTCCCGCAAGTTCCCGAAGACCTAGCCGCACACCTGCACGAGCCCCCCAACCCCGAAGAGGTGCTCCTTGCCCTGTCAAGAATGAAAACTGGGTCCGCGCCGGGCCCGGATGGTTTTCCCGCCGAATTCTACCGAACCTTCTGGGACGTGCTGGGCAACTATATCTGTGCCGTGCTTCGGGAATTTTTCACGGAGCACCGCCTTCCAGAGTCGTTCCGCCGAGGCAGAATCGTTCTTCTGCCTAAGGAGGGAGGAGACCCCAACGACCCGGGCGCGTGGCGTCCCATCACGCTCCTCAACGCGAGCTACAAGCTGCTAGCGTCGATCATCACGCAGCGCCTCCACGGCATGCTCCCGGACGTGGTGACACCCCGCCAGACGTGCTCGATCGTCGGCCGCAGCATTCACACCCTGACATCCCTGACGAGGGACGTGGTGCAGTACACGAACGCTCGCCAAGCCAGAGGCCTGATCGCCTCCCTCGACCAAGCGAAGGCTTTCGACCGGGTGGAGCACCCGTTCCTTCTAGCCGTGCTCACCGCTTTCGGTATTCCCCCTGAAGGGGTTCGACTCTTCGAGACGCTCTACAGTGACATGAAGAGCGACCTGTGTCTAAACGGCGGCGTGACGGTTAGCTTCCCGGTCACCCGGGGGGTCCGCCAGGGTTGCCCGCTCTCGCCGCTGCTCTTCGTCCTTACCCTGGAGCCCTTCCTAGCCAACGTCGACAGGAGCCCCCAGGTCCGCGGACTCCCCCTGCCCGGAAACGGCGAGGTGAAGGTGTCGGCGTACGCCGACGACATTACACTGTACCTGCGGGACACCGACGACCTCGGAGCGGCTCTCCGGATCTTCGAGACCTACGGGTCTCTCTCCGGAGCGAGGCTCAATGAGCAGAAGAGCGCGGTGCTGTGGGTTAACCGGCCGCCTGACCCCTCTTCGCCGATCCCGGCAAAGACTTCGATCACGATCCTTGGTGTCACCTACCGCTCGTCGGGAGTCTCGGCGGACATGTGGACGCGCCTGGCGCGCGACATCGGGGAGAAAGTGGACCGTGCTCGCGCCTACGCTCTTCCCCTGGCCGAGCGCCGGTATCTAGCCTACTCTGTCTTCTGCGGGCGCCTCTGGTATCTGGCGCAAGCAGCGCTCCCGACCTCACGTTTCATCCGACGGGTGAAAAGCGCACTCTTCAGCTTCTTCTGGTCAGAGAAGACGGAGCTCGTCACCCGGCCGGTTGTCTGCCTCCCACGCGAGCGTGGAGGGTGGGGCTTCCCCTGTCTCGACATCGCGCCCACAGTGCTCCACCTCAAGACCACGCTGAAGATCTTGCGCGACGAGCACGGACCAGCCCGATCCCTCGCGCTCTACTTCGTGGGGCACTCCCGCCGAGACCTGGGAGTCGAGTCGCCGAGCTCACCGGGCCCCTGTGCCGAAACCCCGCCGCCAGACTACCGAAGGGCAATCCAGCTCTTCAAACGTCTGGAAGAGCAGGACACCCCAGCTGGACGTCGTGGAGACACCAACGGCTCGTCTTACCGAGGTTCTCCTGGAACCGCAGATTTCGGCAACGCAGGTGGAGCTCGGAGACTCTTTCTCCTGGTCCCGCTTCACTTCTTCGTATCTCCCGGGGCACCTACGGGACTTCGAGTGGCAGCGCGGCTGGGGCGTCCTCCCCAGCGGAGACCGCCTGCTCCGCTGGGGCGTGTCGCGCACGGACGAGTGCCCAAACTGCGGGAACCGCGAAACGAACGTGCACGCGGTGAAGGAGTGCGTTGTGGCGCGGACGTTCTGGCGCGTCATCCGCACCAGCTTCCACGGTTTGGGCGTAGGCCTTTACCTTCTGCGCGGGAGATGCCCTCCGGGCGTCTTCGTCCGCCTCCTCCTCGCCGCGGCCGAGTACGTGCTGTGGAGGAACCGGTGCTGCGCGGTGAGACAGGCGCGTCGATCGCGTGCTCTCTGGCCCCTCCTGTGGCGGCTCCGGCGGGAGCTCGTGGGACACCTCGAGGAACAACTGTTTTTCCTCGGAGAACAGGAGTTCCTCAGGCGCTGGTCCTGCCGGTACCTGAGCGTTCGCGACTCGCGGATTGAACTCCGCTTCAGGTACCTAGACAACCTCTAGGACCCTGAGTTCAGAGCGGTGCCGTTGGGGGCGCGGGCGCGGGTGTGCGGTTCTGGGGTGACGCTTCGGCCGCGTGAGTGATCGCGCGGACGGGACACCTCGCGGGAGTGCGCCTTCGGGCCTGTGCGTGTGGCGGCGCGGCAAAGACCCGGCAACTGTACAGACACTGGTTCGCGTATATATGTGTGCACATTGTTCTTATCTTCTGCGCGTTTCTTGCATAGTCCTGTCCACAGTGTTGTAAATAAATTTTCTAATCAGAGTAGTCTACGTTGTCAGCGGCGCCATGACACCCGCATCGCCGCCCCAGCCTACGAAGGCATGTACGTTCGATGTCTCCTGCCCGCCCGGCGCGTCGGTGGATTCTATCTTCGACGCGGCGGCGGCCATTGTCGGCACTGCCGAATTGTTCTCCGTGCAGCATCTGGGAGGCACCAACTTCCAGCTGTCTGTTACATCGTCGTCGGCCATGAGCCGAATCGTCAACGCCGGGGCCCTGACCATCGGCGGAACAAGCGTCCCCATCGTTCCGGTAGGCCCGCAGGTGACGTCCATTACGTGCCTGTACCTACCGATTTATGTGAGAAACGAAGCCCTCGCCGCCGCCCTCTCGCTTTACGGGAAGGTTCTGGATATTCGCTTCGGCGTATACCAAGATCACCCCAACCTCCGGACGGGCACCCGCTACATTGGAATGGAAATGAAGGAGTCTACCCCGGTGCCGAACTTCCTCCGCGTCTCCGGACATCGGGCCACCTTCGACTACCGCGGCCTCAAGAGAGTCGGCCGACGCTGCCAGCAGGAGGGCCACCTCAAGGCGGCCTGTAACGTTCCCTACTGCACCCGCTGCGCGGCCTTCGGCCACGACACCGTTGGCTGCGCGGCCGGCTGTGGACGCTGCGGGGCTGCCCACGCCACTGTGGACTGCACCCAGCGTCGCAGCTACTCAGCCGTAGCCGGCTGCGGCCAGGGCGACTTCCCGGCCTTGACTCCAGCGTCCCAGACTCCGAAGTCCCAGGACAGGCCTCCTACCGCCCCTCCTCCCCCTCCTGCGGCGACGGTCGCCACTCAAGGGTCCGGCGACACGCCTGCCCCCGCCGAGCCCCCAGTGACGACCCCGTCCGAGATCACCCCGACATCGCAACAGTCGCAGCTGGCAAGCGCCACCGACGCGGATTCGAACGCGTCACAGGACGCGGCCGAGGCCGCGCTTTCGAACGCGGTCGAGACCGTATCTGTGCACGCGCCCACTCCTCCCAGTCCCGGCTCTGGGGAAGTACTGGTGAAGGAGGAACCTCCGCCAACGCCGGAACTCCGCCCTAGCCCACTTCCCAGCTGGAGCGACATCACGGAGGACTCTGCCTCATCGTCGGACGACCGCCTCATCATCGACGAGGTTGCCTGCGACAAAGACAGCGCTCTGCCGCGCGGCCGAGATCGTCGCCGCGGCACTTCCGAGGAACTGCGAAAAACCTGCAGCCGCAGTCGCAGCCCACATGGCGGTGCCGAAGACGGGAAGCGAGTTCTTTCCAGTAGCGGCGAATCAGGGTCCCCACGATCCACTCCAGCACCCGCAGCGGCTTCCAAGCGGTTGCGGAAGGACCTCACCGCACTGTCTGACAGCTCGTGCATCACGTCCGATACATCCACGGACTAGCAGTGAAAACAACGACCTCCCCCCCTCCATCCTCTTTTCGCACGCCTGCGAGTCATCACCCTGAACGTTCAGGGCTTCCGCAGCGTGACAAAACAGATCGAGGTTCTCCAGTTTGCCCGAACCGCCCGTTGCGACCTCCTGTTCCTGCAAGAAACGAACTTCCACAGGCAGCGCGACGTCGACCTCTTCAAGCAGCGGTACGGGGTGGACTGTTTCTTTTCATACGCCACCACACGGAGCTCGGGAGTGGGCGTCGTCATCTTTAACCGCTCGCTCCTCCGGCTCAGCGCGTGCTGCTTTGACCCCGACGGGCGGTACATCGCTTTTGATTTCTCCCTGGACGGCACGCGCTTTCGTGCTGTGGGCGTGTACGCTCCAGCCCAGCGCTCGCAATCCCCGGCTTTCTTCAAGAGCCTGGACGTCCATCTGCTCGACGCTCGCAACTGCCTGCTCCTCGGCGACTTCAACTGCGTCGTCGATTCCCGGCGCGATGTCAGGGGCCCCGGCTACGGACGCACCACGTGGAACGCCGGCGAGCTGATACGCCTGATGCAGAACTTCGACCTAGTGGACTGCTGGACTCTGCTCCATGGCACCGCTTTCGAGCATACCTGGCAACGGAGAGACTCGAGCAGTCGCCTGGACAGGTGCTACACCTCCGAGTTTCTGAGCCACTCTGTCACCGCCTGCTGCGCAATGAACTTCCCTCCCTCCATTACGTACATCTCCGACCACCGTCCGGTACTCGTAGAGCTCCACTTCAGCAGCGCAGCCAGTTCTCAACGCACCTGGCGTCTCGACACCCGGCTGCTAAGAGACAAAACAAGTCGCGACTGCCTGAGGGAAGCCTTGCGCCGGTCCCTCCATGGAGCGGCACCGGACCCGTCGACCTTTGGCCGGCTTCAAGAGAGCTGGTGGGTGGCGTGCGTGGCGGAGGGTCGTGCCCTGCGTCGGCGGCACGCCGAGCAGCTCCGAGACACCTAACTGCGAATTCGGATCGTGCGACGGGGCGGCGCGGGGACTCCGCTGATGCGGGGCTACCTGCAGCAGCTCCTCGACCGTTACCAGCGACAGCTACGGCTTTGTACCAATGCAGCCACAGCCTACCATGGACGGGTTGGACCCTCGGCTCACCCCGAAGTGCTGCGCTACGCCCACAGAACCGAAGTGCGGGAGCGACGAGTCCCTTCAGTGCCGACACTGCCAGGCGCGCCAGCAACACCAGGTCAACCGTCGGTCTCCGGTTTCAGCGCCCACTTCCGGGCCCTGGCAACCGCTGAATCGACGGCGGACCGCACGACCTTATTGGCGCACCCCTTCCTGCGCGACCTCCCGCAAGTTCCCGAAGACCTAGCCGCACACCTGCACGAGCCCCCCAACCCCGAAGAGGTGCTCCTTGCCCTGTCAAGAATGAAAACTGGGTCCGCGCCGGGCCCGGATGGTTTTCCCGCCGAATTCTACCGAACCTTCTGGGACGTGCTGGGCAACTATATCTGTGCCGTGCTTCGGGAATTTTTCACGGAGCACCGCCTTCCAGAGTCGTTCCGCCGAGGCAGAATCGTTCTTCTCCGGGCGCGTGGCGTCCCATCACGCTCCTCAACGCGAGCTACAAGCTGCTAGCGTCGATCATCACGCAGCGCCTCCACGGCATGCTCCCGGACGTGGTGACACCCCGCCAGACGTGCTCGATCGTCGGCCGCAGCATTCACACCCTGACATCCCTGACGAGGGACGTGGTGCAGTACACGAACGCTCGCCAAGCCAGAGGCCTGATCGCCTCCCTCGACCAAGCGAAGGCTTTCGACCGGGTGGAGCACCCGTTCCTCCTAGCCGTGCTCACCGCTTTCGGTATTCCCCCTGAAGGGGTTCGACTCTTCGAGACGCTCTACAGTGACATGAAGAGCGACCTGTGTCTAAACGGTGGCGTGACGGTTAGCTTCCCGGTCACCCGGGGGGTCCGCCAGGGTTGCCCGCTCTCGCCGCTGCTCTTCGTCCTTACCCTGGAGCCCTTCCTAGCCAACGTCGACAGGAGCCCCCAGGTCCGCGGACTCCCCCTGCCCGGAAACGGCGAGGTGAAGGTGTCGGCGTACGCCGATGACATTACACTATACCTGCGGGACACCGACGACCTCGGAGCGGCTCTTCGGATCTTTGAGACCTATATGTCTCTCTCCGGAGCGAGGCTCAATGAGCAGAAGAGTGCGGTGCTGTGGGTTAACCGGCCGCCTAACCCCTCTTCGCCGATCCCGGAAAAGACTTCGATCACGATCCTTGGTGTCACCTACCGCTCGTCGGGAGTATCGGCGGACATGTGGACGCGCCTGGCGCGCGACATCGGGGCGAAAGTGGACCGCGCTCGTGCCTACGCTCTTCCCCTGGCCGAGCGCCGGTACCTAGCCTACTCTGTCTTGTGCGGGCGCCTCTGGTATCTGGCACAGGCGGCGCTCCCGCCCCCACGTTTCATCCGACGGGTGAAAAGCGCACTCTTCAGCTTCTTTTGGTCAGAGAAGACGGAGCTCGTCACCCGGCCGGTTGTCTGCCTCCCACGCGAGCGTGGAGGGTGGGGCTTCCCCTGCGTCGACATCGCGCCCGCAGTGCTCCAACTCAAGACCATGCTGAAGATCTTGCGCGACGAGCACGGACCAGCCCGATCCCTCGCGCTCTACTTCGTGGGGCACTCCCGCCGAGACCTGGGAGTCAAGTCGCCGAGCTCACCGGGCCCTTTGCCGAAACCCCGCCGCCAGACTACCGAAGGGCAATCCAGCTCTTCAAACGTCTGGAAGAGCGGGTACCCCAGCTGGACGTCGTGGAGACACCAACGGCTCGTCTTACCGAGGTTCTCCTGGAACCGCAGATTTCGGCAACGCAGGTGTAGCTCGG